>JARJLF010000854.1:0-124950 GCA_029378395.1 Mycena leptocephala | reverse complement strand
GCGATCTCTGGCCCACATTGCCTAGCGATGCCCGCGCGTTGTCACTCTTGATTCCTCCTCCTTTCCCTCTCGAAGCTCCATCTTTCTCGTTCTCATTTTCAATGTCTTCATTCATTCTCATCTTAATTTAAACCTCTGTGCAGAGCGGCGACGTCAATGCAGATAACCTCGGCAGACTGAAGGCAGCTCTCGGGGAGCGGTAGGAGCGCTAAGTACGCGTGTGCGGACGGAATACCGTGTTTATGGTGTTAGTGCTTTCCCCTGTCCTCGAGCGTGGCGGCGTCTTCCCCGTATACGTGGTCCCCATCGGCTTATCGGTCTTTTCAGGCGGACGACAAAACCGGCATTCCCTACCTCTCCTCCGCGTCCCAATCCGCCGTGTGCTACCTTGTCGGCATTGGCGTCGGCGTCGGCGCCAGCGCCTGCGGCAGCTAGGGTCAATCTGGCGAAGTGTCGTAGGGAACGTATCATGCTACCACCCTCAGCGGACGGCGTCCGTGCAAACGTCGGTGACTCATTCGGGGAAATCGGAATACAGGCGCGGAAATGGGAGCCCGTCGAGCTACACGAAGAGCCCGTCGACGTACAGGACCACGAGCGCGAGTTATTTCAAGTACATCTACGACGCCTTCAAGCACCTCAGACTGCATGAGCTATACCAGTGCTTTGACCTCCCGTACACTGGCAGTGCCGCCAACGGGGCGGTACACCACACCCCGCGCCGGGGCCCTTCCCCTCCGCTCGCTCTTCGAACTACTAGGGGTCGGAGAACGGGGAAAGGATGAGGAACGGCAAGTGTGCCTCGTTCCTGTGATTTTTTATTCGACGCTGACTTGTTTCTGTTTCTTTTTTTCCCTGCTTCCCCATCCCGTTTTGCTATGTCCATCGCCACCTGCTGTGCATTATACCGTCGACGACTCGCACAGATTTTGTGCTGGCGATTCCCTTTTTCGGACCCATCAACCGCTCACGTAATCCTCTCCTCCACTTCACACAAACGATCTTTCCTCGCCTGACGCTGGGACTCGCGGGTTTCGAACCGGGGAAGCGATATCTTTGGTTCAGGACAACTCCTCCTCACTCGGTGTCCGGATACCCGCCAATTTCGATATTAAGGGCCAAATTGGGATCCCGCTGCTGGCTTTTTGGGAATACGCATTTCCCCTTCCTCTGCGCAGACCCAACGCGACGGTATTCTACACCGGCCCGGTATGCCCTCCCCCCCCCTCCGCACGGCCACGGAGCACGATAGGGACAAGGACAGGACGACCTGAGCGCGGGGATGAGAGGCCGAGTACGGCGGATGATGAGTGTCCTTTTCATTCATTCTTTTTGGGGAGGGTGCGCGTGGGATATGCGGATGGGGGATGGATCCATGCCGAGGATCGGGTTAACGGGAGACTGGAAGCGTATCCACGTCCTTCCTTTCCCTCCCTCACTGCGCGTGCCGCCGATGGCGACGTGGCACTCATCCCTTCATCCACTCCCCCCGTCCTCTCCCCTCCCTCTCGTTCTTCCTCCTCCATTTCTATGACATCCTAACTCACCTCTTTCTCAGGTCGAGTTTAGGGTTAGGGCTCCCGTGCTCATCCTCCCACTCGTACGGGACGGGAGACGGGACCATCGTTTACCCCGCACTTGTCAGGTCATCAGCCACCAGCATACCCTGAGGCACATCCGTCGCGTATGGGCCCGTCCTTACCGCCTGCAGTCCCGGCGTTCGCGGTACCGCCTCCAGCGTTTCTGCCAGCTCGACGTACGCGAATGCGACGGCGCTTAGTACGAGCACGGTGCGGCAAAGCACGGCGTTCCCACTGCTGGCCAATCTCCGAGCGGCGCGCGCGGACGCTGCTAGAGGGGCCCGGGCGCGAGACGCAGATGCTGCGCGGGATGCGGAGCTGTAGCGGCGGAGGCGGATGCAAGGGAGGAGGAGGAACGGACGACGCTCTCCTCGCTCTCGCAAGGCGGAATTCGGAGACGTGTGGGACTGCTTGGCTGGGTGGTCGTGAAGGGTGAGTCTAGTTTTTGTATGCGTCGGTGCGCGTCTCTTCTCCATCTCATGCCCCATCCATTATCCGTCCACCATCTCCCGATCCTCTGAGCCCTCCTTCGTTCCTCCTCGTCCTCTCGCTCTCCCTTGCGTTGCCGCCTCCACGTACCTTCCTAATCCCATCTCTCCCTTCCTTCGCTCCTGATGCGCATCTCGGGCTCAGACCCCAACATCCCCAACGCCGAGACACGCCTCGCCGTCCTGACATAGCTCATTCCGAAGCAGCACGTGACGATGGATGATGCCCGGGGAAGATTACAGTGGGCTGGGCTGGGTGACTTCGTTTCAGCGGAGCCTGTGGCTCTGCGGGTGCGCAGTTGTGCTGCGGGCGGCGTCAGGTGTCGAGGCACTGTGAGTCTGACTTGTAGGCGGAGCGAGCCCGTCCTCGTCGAGAGCCTTTGCGCCGCCGATGGTGCTGGTAGTGTCTGATGACGCGTTGATGATACCGACCAGTGTGCGTCGCCTCCAGAGGTTCGGAGAGCTCTTCGGCGTGTGCGCGTCACATAGCGCTCGCTAGGGTTAGGGTTACCGTGGGCACGCAGGTGTAGCGGTGGTTGTATCTTTGCACCCTTGATTTCTCTTTCCGAATTCCTACTTCGCCATGCGACGATATCTGTTTTTTAATTCACATTCATACATGTCCGTCGCAGTCGTGTTTCATCTACCTACACACACGCGAGCTTCCAGTAAGTTGCCCCCAAGTCAGAGCCAAGGTGCGTGCAGATTCCGGCCCGAAACCGTTGGAGTTTCATTTGTTTCCAGTGCTGTCATACCTCCATCTGACTTCTATTGTTTCTGCCCCCTACCTAGCCTCGCCATCTTCCGCCTTACTGCTCATGCGCACGGCAAAGCAGGCGTCCGACGCCCCATCCCGACATGCCTAGATATACCGTGCGCGTTCTCGATTCATTTGTTCCTTCCTTCGTTTGCTTCTACGACGACCTTCATACTTCCTCCTTCTTGTCCTCTTCCGAAAATTGGTCTTACCTGCCAGTTGCGAGTTTGCATCAGTCCTCGTTCGACTGCATCTGCTCGTTGTTTCTCTCGCTGCGTTCATTTCGGGATGTCGACAATGCACACGCGCAGATGCGCGATGCCACCCTCCAGACTGTCGATCCGCGATGACCGTTATGAGGGTATTTTCCGCCGGATGCACGTTTTTTCCCGAGGAAACCATTTTGAGCCGCTATTTACTGCCCTCAATCTGGCTATTTTGTAAAATATCCTGTCTCTGCTCCCTGATTGGCGTGTTGATAGGCTACCGTTGGAGGCGTGCCGAATGGAAGGCTAATGGCCCAGAACACCAGTATGCCCTGCTCGTCCTGAAGGCAGATCTGACCGTCCCCACTAAACAATGAGTGGGTGACCAAAATCGATTTTCATCCCAAGACCATCCCGAGCCATTGACAATGGAGTCCTGATCAAGAAATCCTCCAGTGTCCCCAGGCTGTGCATGCGTGATTACGAGCACTTTTATGTACGTTATAAAAGTGCTATTCCAATTCATTGTTTGTAGACCATAGAGAGCTTGCGCAAAAGCCGCACGCGGCACTATACTTTTTTGGCTCCGGAGCATCACTAGGAGTGTCGAATAGCACCCTCTGACCACCAGAGCGAAACAAATAAAAAGCCGCGTGCAGTGAGTTTGCGCAAGCTCTCTAATAACCGCCACATACATTTGCCCGGTCTACGCCGCTTTGGAAAGCGTTCTTGTGCCCAGCTCCGATTTGCCATCCAGAATCAATATTTCTTCTCTCAAAGCGCTTTAAAATTCAACAGAACATGAAACCACCACAAATGGAAAGGAATTTAACAGCTGTACAAATGCGGAACGAGGTCAATCTACATAATGTACCCACGACATATCCAACGAAAATTTCCATCTATCCAACGAGCTGAGGGCTCTGCTTCTGCAATATTCCAACCCCTCTTCCAACCCCGGTCACGTCAATGTTGGAGTCAAAATTCTGGAAGGCATAATCAAATACTACCTCAAATGTAACACAGAAACTTACGCCCACGACAATGGTGTCGTCAGCGGTGGTACCATCGGTCGTACATATACTGACACCAGTGCGAGCAATGAGATTGAGGTTCATGCTTCCACCGCTTTCAATCTGCGGTTCTGCCCAGAACGAACTTTGTGGGACAGTGATCGCCGCTGCGGAAGCACCTTGAGAAATTGGGGCGCGGCAGTTCAGTGTTGCCATTAGCATATTGGAATACCTAAGGGATCAGTTGATTTGTGCCAAAATCGATAGATGATCCCACTTACAGTCTGCCCAGGATGAAAAAGCTATTAAACCTCGCGATTAGACCGGTTTTTGGCGGCCATAAGCGACGCTCACAAAATGTAGTGGATATTCCATTCTCGACAGCTAAGCCACAGGGTGCCTTCAATCAAGGCCGCGAAGCTAGTTACAAAGCCGGTCTCAACGTTGAAGCGAATTAATTTATTGATGAGCCCAGTGGTGCGCTGGTACTGAGATGTTCGTTTGTGGCTGGCAAGCTTGGACACGAATTAGTTGCGAGTATACAAATCTTGACGGGACTTACTATATAAATTAATGAAGCTGTTATGAGGAGATCGCATGCAGCGCTCCCACTGAGCCAGAGCTTTCATTTGCGCGATTGACTCAGTTGAAATAACTAGAATACTTGAAATACCACCGTGATCTCCGGCCACAGAGCAAAGAGGTGAGACACAGTCCGCCCTGATGGCAATCTGAGCACGGCGATACTCAGATGGATATGTGTTAAATAAGGGCGATGAAACCTACCACCATCCCGGAGTAGAATGCCGCCGCAACTTGGATGAGTATCACCTGGCCGCCAGTTAGGCCAACACAGGTCCCAGAACACTCAAGGCAACTTACACAGCCAATTAATATGGGAAGCCACAGCCGCCGATTCGTCAAGCTCCATATGCGCCACGAGTAGAAGCCTTGCGCCATAGCGGCCACTAGACAAGAACAATCAGCATCCGTCCTAGTGTTCCACGGCTTACTGACAGATGGCATTGAGAGGAAGCATAACCAACCAGGTCCAGTCAAGCTCCCCAGGGTGTCAGTATCCCCCCAACCTGGTCCGAACGCATTCCATGCCCCGATAGTGATCAGAATACTGAATCCTGTCTCCAGGACGAACATTGCCCACACTGTTTTATTACCTTGTCAGGGTCTAAATTCCATTTCCGTAAAGGGGAGCCACATACCGAGTGCTTTGATTCCGAGTCGATCTCGCGGAAAGGCCTCACAGTACATGTCTGCCAACATTGTTAACCCCCAGGATTGACGAGGCGAACGATCAACCCACAGACTTGGACAATAAGCATCCCGTATAGGAAGTAACTCCACATATAACCCAGGACCTGTGCAACGAATTGAGTGAGCCTGTGGCAATGTTAAGGATACCTATTAATACAAGTGGGCCGGTACTGAATATAATGGGGATTCAGCATCAAGGTCATTATTTGGTGGTAAGAGGACGCAGGCTTACAGAAGAGGAATATTGAGACCAGGGATAACTACAGGGCCATTGGAAAACAGATAGTGGGTGTAGCTGTGGTGGCGGTATTATATACATCCTGCAAGCGCCTTGGAGCTCCTTCCATAATCGTCCTGTCACCCCGCCATCCAGTTAGCCGCCGAAAAAGAATACATTCATCTCACTCGAATTTCCACTCCCATCCTCAATAGAGAACGGGCGCTAGATGATCATCAACTGCAGTGTACAATAGGTGCGTCAGGTAAGCGCCAGGCACATTTCACCTGCCTGATCCTGTCTACAATAGTACAGTTCTAACTAATAAGACACCCCGCCACCAAAGTTGGACAACCTGCAGACACCGCTGTCCGAGTCGGCGATGATGCTCTCCCGAGATGGGCCAGCTTAGCCCAGTGTGATCACAAGACTTTGAGGCGATCATACTCCGACACCACAGTTGGACAAGCTGGAGACACCGCTGTCTCGCTAGCAAATTTGTTTTCTGCAAACGATTTTCGTGAATCGGTGTCGGTGTAGCTGTGTAAAACAAAATGGATCCCTGTGCATCGTCTTGTTAGCCCGGTCAAACAGTAAAGGCAACCGCGGGGATGACATCTGACACCGTCCAAATTTAACGCTTCACGTTCATTATGTCGATGTCGTGTGCCTGGGAGCGCAGACGATGTAATCGGCAGGCGCTTAGTGAAGATGTCGCGCAGTTCGAGCCGTTGGGATCGATGCAACAGCCAGCTGGAGCAAATTTTTAGTGGTATTTATTCCTTCACTCTGCTGAAAACGGCACCGAACAACTTGCATTAAGTAATGTTAACATTGGTGACGCATAGAACTGGTCGCTAAAGTTAGGTTCGACCACTTGATTGGCGCGCGGGTGTCTAATTAGTTAGAACTATACTATTGTGGATAGGATCAGGCAGGTGAAATGTGCCTGGGGCTTGCCTGACGCGCCTATCCGCAGTTCCAATTGGACCAGACAGTCCCTGTAGCTCGTGAGGCGTGCTTACCGCAAAAGCAGGGAAAGTTGCACCTGTCGCGTCTATTCCTAAGTGTAGGCGACAGCGGAACGCAGTGTGTCGCGGCGGTGTCGCCGGAATCTCAGATTACTCCTTTCCTTGAAATATGGTCATTGATGGTGCTATCCCTGCGCGAACCGTGCAAAACTCTCTCTAAACCCAAAGAATGTATTGTTCGATTGGACTCGCAAAGACGGCTCGGAAGAACATACCGAGCGCCAATATTTGCTCGCCCGTTGACTGTCTGCGCCGCGTAGGAGTGCAGCATTGGAACTCGAGCGAGATGCGGGAGGCACGATAGTTCTGGAAGCAAAGAAGATACATTGAAAACCTGGTCAGTAATCACGCGTTCAGACCCCCCCTAGGCACAGGTCTGCCAGATCCTGATAGGCAGATGTGTAGGCAGACCAGTGTGCCGACCCTTGCCCATCCATCTGCCCATCCTGCCGAGGTTGGTCTAGGTATTCCCACTGGATTAGGCCACATAGACTCACGTGGGCCGATGAGCCTAGCTAAGCCTAGTTAGCCAAATTCAAAATCTGACATGGTTTGTGCCCATCCAGCCATTCCAACCAACACCAACCTAGACCCAGGTCGGCCAAGGTTGACCAAGGTTGGCCAAGATAGGCACACCACTGTAGGCGAAGATCTAAAGGTGGGCAGGCTTTGCCTCGGTAGGGATGCTAGACCAACGTTGGCCGACGCCTATTAGGGTAGACCAACCTCGGCTTGGGTGGGCAGTCCGTAGGCGGGATCGGTGAAGGTGGGCACATCTGTGCCTATGGGGGGGTCTGAATGCAGTGAATGAGGAGAGGAGACGCGGAGGGTGGCTGAGGATCGACGAGTCGCTCCAAGACTGCAGGCGAGCCGACTGAGACTACCTCGCCTTAAGCGATGAGAAGACGGGCGTGGAAGGGTCAGGCATGACGGAAGATGGGGGGGGAGGGGAGAACGGGCGCGACTGGAAGTAGGAATATTTCGGGGAATATGTGTCGGGCTTTATGAGACAGCAAAAGGTGTGTCAGTTTTCCGCTGTGTGTCGGATGCACAAAGTGTGTCGCGGTCTCGGGTTTTAGGGAGCCTCGATTTTACTTTTAATTCATATGATGCGACTTGGATTTTAAGTTCTTTTCTCATTTATGGCGGTGAATGATGACTCAGATCTTAGACTTGGATGTATGCAACGACCTCAGAGCGATCCGAGGATTTTGATTTCGGGCACCGTCGAGGGATGGAACCTGAGTGTGCGCTACATCATCGGGGCGCAAGGCTAGAATTCCTCTACTTTCTCCGCCAGAAAACGGAGAACACACTTTCCGCCATTCACTGGCCAGTAATTCTGGCGTCTGCTCGGTAAACCTCTCCGCTGAAGAGGCTGCCCATTATGCGGCGTCAAGAAATTCTGGACCGGTAGACACTCAGGTGCGGTTATCTCTACAAGAGGAAGAGGAGCAGCATTTCCTCGATGCAGCTGACCGGGTAACTTTGACTTGCTTCGGCATTTCTTCAAGTCGTTGAAACTGCTCACAGGTGCTCGCGTGGGAGGGTTTGCCGGATTCTTCATACCAAGCGAAAGCTCGAGTACTCATACTACGTGTGTCGGAACAGCGTCAGCAGCTCCTGACGTCCCTTTTTATCACTCGTTCGGCGGTGGGTTCGGAGACGTCTGCCACGCCAGATATCTGGGGGAGACATTGCTGTAAATGCATACGGACGTTCACTGATAGCGCCTTGTCCAGCAAGAAACGGATGAAATTCTGCAGAGAGGCGCTCCTTTGGCAGAGTTTGAAACACCAGTTTATCCTGCCTTCCTCGGCTGCCGAAGGATTGTGTGAGGAGACGCAGATCCGCGTTGAGCCTGGCCACAAGTATGTACATGTTGATTTTGACGTCCACTGGTTGTAAGAAGCGCCCGACTACAACAAAACGAGGTACGAGCTCAAAAATTGTTGTAGTGTCTGTTTATAAGAGACTAGCACCCGACGGGAAGCTCGATATGGGAAGAGCATGTGCATGAACGTCCTGCGCAACCATTGAAAAGCTTGGGGTGCCCCAGAGCCTTGCGGCGCTTCGCCTTTTCGGGAACCGAATAGCGGTCATATCAGAATTGATCTCCCTGGACCTTGCGCCACTTCCCTGTCCATCAAGTGTTGAGAGGAATGGTGGCGCAGAGGGGAAGGAGGCACCTTGTGAGGACGATTAAATTGGGGGGGAATCAAACTGATTTATTTGAGTACAGCTCGAGTCCTTATATACAGAAACATGTGTAATATCGTACTTAGTAAAAGGCTGTCCAAGGAAACGTGAACCATAAGGTTTGTCCATGACCGCGACCATCGCTCCACCATCAAATAAACCTTTCACTCGCACCTTGCCCTCCAACGACCCATGTATACTCACCCAATGAATAAAGGGTTCGCATTTTTTCTCATCTTGTCGTTCACTGTGTACAAGTCAACGATCTCGTATTCATCAGCCAAGAAAACATGTTGTTGTATGGATGGGCAACCGGGGTGTTCTTTTGGCCCTGGTTCCCGGATCGTCCGTTGAGCCTCTACTCAGACGACCCTTCCGGAAAATCCTCCTCCACGGTATCTCCAAAGTCCATCCAGTCCGCGATGGCGTTTACTTGCACGGGGGGGGATTGGTGCGAATGTATTGTTGACGAGACCTCGGAACGTTGACTCTTTCCGTGGAATTTTCGCCGCGGTGCACTCACTGCTCCTGTGTCTGGGAGTTGTAACCTTCCCACACGAGAAACACTCGCCCGAACCAGGTGCCGTTGTTCCGGGAGACAGTGGGTACCGACGAGCTCAAGCCGAGGTTGGGCTCCTGCATACGCCGTTGATATGGCCCACAAAATGTGAAGGCTGAATCTCACGATTTTTGCGATTTCTAAGGCTAAAGCCTAGCCCAGAGATTGGCGGAGATTGTGCCCCTAGGGCCTGTACGACAGCCCTAGGGCACCTGTTTGGTGATACTAAAGAAGAGCTAGGGTGAGCTCCAAACCACTGGCTGTAGTACTTTAGTGCAAACTAAGTACACTATCAAGGAGATAAACATATAAGCCCAAGAAGTCCAGCTAGGGATCATAATCTACTAGGAGTACCAATGGCTGCACAGGAAAGGTCCTAGGAAGAGAGATGGGACAGCTAGGGAGAAGTAGACGCCTAGGCAGATATCGTATGGGAAGCTGCTTCCTAGGAGGTGTCTAGTCGATAGTGACTAGTCAGCTAGGGCCAGTGAAGTGCCCTAGGGCGACGTTACTGAAGATTTGTCGAGTATTAGTTAAGTTCTACTTAACCAGACGGAACGAGTACTCTGAGGAGCGTGCTCTGACAGTCGAGGCGAGGCTAGGAGACATGTGACGTATGCGACGCGGTCGCGAGGTGCCAAACAAAGACAAGTAACTCTTTGTGGCAGCAGTGTTGATTGTAGAGAAGGCAGACACCGAAGTGTAGGCGTCCTAGCGGCGTGATGGCAGATGGAGTTCCACATTATACCTCGTAATGACCTAAGGAAGCTTGGATTATCAACCAAGCTGGAGACATTCGTCCCCAGCGGGAGCAATCGGCTGGCCTAGGGCATTACAAATATACCCAAAAGACCTAGGGGTCAACCTGGATGACTATTTCGGCCATTCCATCATGACGATGATAGGGCGTGCTCCCGGGCACGCGTAAAAACCACAGTTTTTATTCAATTTTGAACTATCTTACGGGACAATGTGAGCTTGGGAACAGAGCGTACACTCACTCGGAGTGGTAGGCTACGCTGTTGACAGTCGAAAGTCAGCGGGTCACTAGAGATAATTACTTAACAATGGCCCTAACCAGGTCAACGTTCTGCTCAATTAAACAACCACCGTTGAGCTCCGGGAAGCAGCTAAACACTGTTTCGTTGAGTTAGAAGCGAACAAGAGGAACTATATGAAGTCTTAAGGGCTGGCCGCTGATGCGGAGTGCCATAGCAGAACAGAAGGATATACGGATACACTTAGTAGGAGTCAGCGGGTGACTCTTGCATTCTAACGGATGCTTAGTTCAACTGCGGGAGACGACTACTGGCTAAAGAAGAGATGTGACAGATTGTGTCAGAGTCAGCGGGAGATCCCTGTAAAAGGATATAGCAACCGTTGAGGATCCCCAGGCGATGTCTAACACTTTGATTGATATATTGACAAGAATGGTAGCCATCAGGGATTCCTTCCCCGGTGACTACTTGAAACGAACACTACCCTTTGGAGTCGCCCGTTGACTACGGTGCTACTCCGGGTGACTTGAAATCCGATGAAGGTGTACTCTGTGTTGATATCATGAATGACAGAGTCACCCGGCGACTTTCTGAAAGTCACGATTGAATACTGTTAGTAGGAGAGTCGCCCGGCGACTCTCTGAAAGTCCCCCTGACTCTGAAAGTCACTATTTGACTTCCAGAGACTCAGCGGGAGCATGAAGGAACTGAAGGTGTACTCCCGGAGGCTTGTACCAGCCAATCGGTGACCTGCCAACTAGAAAAGATGAACGTGATTGTTCACCGGAAGTTACTACCGGAGTTGTGATCTATCATTGATCGTCTCCGGAGATTTGTAACACTCCGCTGACCATTTCATGTTGAATATTGGACAGAAGGAAAGCTCGCTACTGAAGTGGTCTTTGTTAAGCTCCGCCAGGCATCTAGAGGTCAGCGGGAGGATTGTACTCTGTTATGAAGTCAGGATGGTTCCCCGAAGGGCTTGGCAACGAGCACATAGCAATATGGTGCAGCATCAGATACACATGGTTCTTCCCCGGAAGACACCATTATACCCACGGGTGGTGAATCCACTTCATATGATTGGTTGCTAGCTGTCAGCGGGTCACTCCGGCTGATTCCGCAGCACAGAAGAATGTTCCTACCTTTTCCTTTTATCCCCGCTGAGTGTCTTGTAAATGTATAAAAGCCATAGTTTAGTTTAGTTTCGGTAGTCAATCCTGGCCCCACCTTCGGTGCGTGGTTCAGTTGAACTCAATGACAATGATATGATATAGTACACTATCACCCGGGGAAAGGGCCGTTAGTAGACTCAGAGAATTTGAATGGATAGGACTTGTCAGAAACAGAAAGATTCGATATAGTTGGAGAAGCCTGCGTGAACTTGCAGCGTTAGTATAAGTGCACCGTCACCCGGGGACGCATTGCCATCTAGCGCCGGCCGTTCAACCCTACCTCCATTGAGAGCGTAGGTTCTAGAGTGGAAGACGCCCGCTGAATCGGTTCACCCGTCGACGTACCCCGCGTTGGTTGAGGTCGGCCGCTGATGCTGTTTTTCTGACTTGTTTTTGAAGTCAGTTACTCTGAGCTATGACATGGCCCTGTCGAAATAGAAATTGACATTCACCGGGAGCTCTGCTATAAGAATAGCATTCATCGCATTCATTGAAATGTGAACAACATCTTGAAGGGTTCTAAATCCTACTTCCCCGAACTCACATACAACAAAAGCATTGCGATTTGGAGTTTGTGATTGATATTAGATTTTGGATTTGTTGGGTTATAGTGATTCGTTCGCTCCCGCTCACTTATTGAGTCGATTGATTTCACGGCTGCACCCAGTGCACCGTTTCAACGATTCAACTCGGCTCACTCAGCCTGATTCTTTCTTATATAGCACCTCATCTCAGTTACTCAATTCGTATTATCTCATGTATTCGTAAAGTAGTATAAAAGGGCAGAAGGAACCCCACAGAAGACCAGTTCATTGCACCCCAGTTCACTAGGCAGTTGCCAAAGCCAGCTTCACGGTGATAGTGTTCTCAGGTCGGCTTCGCGGAGAATAGCACTTTCTCTGTTTGTAGTTGTTCTATAACAATTGGAGTTTAGTTGTTGGCTCAACGATTGAGTTTTGATTTAAGCTTCAGAACCTCGAGTGACCTGTGAGAAGGCACCCTAGGAATCATTGGACCATTGTTGGCTAAGGCTGCGCAGTGAGACGCTTGGGCATAGACTTATCTGTATGGGATTTGTTCTATAGAGTCAAGGTCATTCATTGGTAGCCCTCAGTAATCGTGAGACAGTGCAAACATTCTTTGGTTTAACAGCCAGAGTCTGCTACCTGATAGGTGATGGTGGTATCATACAGCTAGGAGCTAGGTAGTTCCCTAGGGGCACACAATTGTTGTATCTGTGGCTGGCTAAGGCTGTCACGATTTCGACATAATCTCGCTCAGGAACACAAATCGTCCTCATTGGGTAAAGCCGACTCCCGACTTCGTTTCTGGACACAGTTCTTATCATGACAATGCCAATCTGGACAATCAGTGTTGCCGACACAGAGACCATCCAGTCAGAGATAATGAATGCCATGCTGGAAACAAAGTCAGACATTACATGCAGATACAGCACACGAACAATGAGGGACACACTTTAATTAATAAGATATGACAGGCACACTTCACACGAGGTTACGGGTTATTGTATATATTTATATCTTGTAGTTCACACGACTCGTTAAAGTATAAGTAGAGCAGCATATTCGTTGTAACTCTTTAGTCTTTTATTCTAAAACATTCTTGGCTATATCCTCACTCCCCAATCCTGCTCTCTTACCGAGCAGTGGACGAGAGGCCTTGAGCGTGACATAATAAAAGACTACCTTCATACCTCGTACCGCCATCCTACTTCGAGTCCTTTCCTTTCTCCCTTCACTTCACGCACTACTTGCGTGTCTTCATACCTCTCTACTTGGACTCTCGTACTTGCAGACCCATTTCCTTATTCCTCACCCGACCCTCTACCTCGTCCAGCGAGTAAAAATAATTGCAGCACAATCTTGAGTGGGCCGTTCGCACAGACCAGACGCTAGGCCACGGGAAACGTTGAGTCCATCCCAAGCCACATAGCAGTCGCAAGGAGCACTAGCCAGATCTTCGGAGAGGGCTATCTCGCTATCGCAGGGGGTGTCGTAGAAGACCCCAGATAGTTCTGTCAGCAAAAGCCACGCCTTGACTTCACCACCCCGCTTCGTGTGGAAACCCGATTACCGGCCCACCGTGACTTTCCGGGCCCCAATCCCTTCGATCTCCACGACTTCTCTAATTCAGAGGCGAGTCGGAGCATTACAATCTGCCCCTCCCGTACCATTTCTCCTCACGTCCACTATTAGTGGACAGCTCCGATATCTCGACTGCGTCTCACATTACCACATCCTACACCGCTGCCGCTCTCCACCATCATGTCCAAAGCGGTGTCTCTCCACTTAATTTCCAATCGTCACCCATGCAAGGATGCCAGATCCCTCCACAACAACCTTCACTGCGACTCATACGCATATCATGTCGGTCACCCCGCAAACTGCCCCAGCACCAGAGGCAGTGAATGCGCAACAACCCGCGCCCAATGTCACCCTGAGCCTGGCTGGAATATTCCAGGCTCTTCCCCCGAGGCCGACCACCTCGAGGATTGTCCTCGCCGGATGCCTCCTGCTTCGATGGCCATGACAAGGCCAGTGGGAAACATTCGCGATACCCTCACCACGTATTTGGGGGCATACGAGTCGGAGCTGGACACTGACCAAAGAAGAATATACTTTGTCCTCTCATTATTGAGGGCAGAGGATGGTTTCAATTGCCCTGCTTCCAATTGGGCAAGGAATTGGAAATAGCCACATGAGCTACACTCTCAACCAAGGAGAGACATTCCTCGACTTCATCCAAGAACTCGAGAAGTTCCAAGATCAGAACGTCAAGGAGACGGCGTTTCTACGCCTTCTCGGGACTCAGCAGGGGAAGACGCCCTTGGCCGATTTTCTTCAGGCATTCGAGCTGAATGCCGAAGAGGCCGGATATCGACCCGGCAAAGTAGAGCACGACACGTTCTTGTGTCAAACTCTGGAGGCCCTTATCGCGGATGGGGTCAGACGCCAGCTGTATGCTGGAGGGATTGAGATTCCGGGGGAATACCGGAATCTGAAGAAGCGGCTGCTGACGATCAGCAGCATCATGGAGCGTGGGAAGCTCCTTCAGTTTCAACGGGAGCAGGGTGGGATGTTTTGGATTCCTCCTAAGCCCCCTGTCACACCACCCGCGACACAAAATAAAAAGGCGGGACCAGGGGTAGCTACCAAGCTATCACGGGGCAAGGAGGCCCCCATGGATGTGGATAGGGCACGGCAGAACATCCGACCCTTTACATGCTATAACTGTGGCAAGGAGGGCCACATGAAGAGGGAGTGCCTGGAGCCTCCCAAGAAAAGATTCCAATATCCAGTCGATCAAGACCGAAGACTATACGCAGGAGGACCTGCAGGCTCTCGCAACCATACTGTGAGAGAAGGGTTTTTAAAGGGGCCCCCGCTTACGGCCAAAGCGGCACCCCCGGATACAAAGTACGGACGCTATACGGACTTAAGTAAGGTAGATACTACGGACAAAGTAGTAGATGATATATACACAGAAGAAAATGCTAATTTACGAAAGAGTATACACAATTTCTTAGTAGCTAGTGTAGAAAATAACAAAAAAATAGTATCTTGAGAATCAGAATCGGAAAAATAACTTAAAAAACAAATCGAAGGATGAGGCAGAGAAGAGGTGGAGCGCGTACAAAAAGGCCCCTGGAACCCAAACCAGTGAGAAAAATAGTGAGATGAAAAAGGGCGGCGATGCCGCGAGGCTCAATCCTTGAAAAAGGAGGAAGCGCCTAAATGGAAGGCGACACGAGTACCATTTGGCTTAAAGAAAATGGAAGCTGCAAAATGGTTGGCTCGGAGAGCGATGGGTGCGACGGAGGATAAGCTCGCAAAGGAGCTTAGGGAATACCAACGGCAGAGGAAGCATCACGAGATGCTCGTTCCTATTACGTTAACTGCATTACACAATGGGAAGACGCGCCAGTCAAGGCTCTTCTCGATAATGGATGCACTACCACATGCATTGATCGAGATTATGCCAGGCTGAGGGCTTCGAGCTCCAAGAGCTTGACGTGCACATGTCGCCCGCAACGCAGACGGAACGAGAACGTTCGGGGTAAGATCACTCACTACGTTGAGATGATCATGACCATCGGACCCCACTCGGAGCGGCAACGCTTCCTGGTCACCGGGCTCGGAAAAGCTCGCGTGTTCATTGGGTACGATTGGTTGTTGAACACAACCCCGAGATCGACTGGAGGACCAAAAATAACTTCAGTCGCTGCCCGCCCGAGTACAACATGAAGGGCACGGAATCCCGGACCGGAGTGCGGAAGGAAGAAGCGATCGAGGAAGGCGAGTCCATCCTATTGGTGGACTTCGCAGAAGCAATCAATCTGCGCCTAAAAGAGACATCAGCGCAGAAGTTGGCAGAAGAAGCCAACCGTGGGAAGGACAAGATGACGGAAGAGAAATCCCGGAGCAGTATCACGAGTTTGTGAAAGTATTCGCAAAGAATCTTTCGACTCATTACCAGAAAAACGCTCGTGGGATCATGCAATCGAGCTCAAGCCAGGATCAAGGCTGTAGATTGCAAGATCTATCCGTTATCGGTGACGGAGCAGGGGAAGCTGAATGAGTTCTTAGAGGAGAACTTGAAGAGTGGAGGATCCACCCGTCGAAGTCCCCGATGGCATTGGCATTCTTCTTTATCAAGAAGAAAGATGGCAGTCTGTGACCAGTGCAGGATTATCGGAAGCTCAATGAGATGACGATTAAAAATCGTTATCCACTTCCGCTAATTTCGGAGCTAGTAAATAAACTCCGAAGTGCCAAGATATTCACGAAGTTGGACATCCGGTGGGGTACAACAACGTGTGGATCAAAGAGGGAGACGAGTGGAAGGCGGCATTCCGGACCAACGGAGGGCTGTTCGAGCCGCTCGTGATGTTCTTCGGGCTTACAAACTCGCCCGCAACTTTCCAAACCATGATGAATGATATCCTTCGAGATCTAATCAACGAAGGACATGTCATCGTCTATTTGGACGACATCCTCATTTTCACGGAGAACATGGAGGAACATCGGGAGATCGTAAAGCGAGTATTGAAAATACTCCAGGAAAATAAACTCTTTCTCAAACCAGAGAAGTGCGAGTTCGAACGCACGGAGATAGAGTACCTGGGAGTGATCATCTCGCACAACTCGATGAAGATGGACCCCGTGAAGATTGCCAGAATTATGGAGTGGCCCGAACCAAAGAACCTAAAACAAACACAGGCGTTCTTAGGATTCGTAAACTTCTATCGGAGATTTGTCCGAGGATATAGCGAGGTTGCGAAGCCGCTCACAAAGTTGACCGGGAAGATGGGCTGGAGTTGGGGAGTGGAGCAGAAGGAGGCGTTCCAGAAGCTAAAAATAGAATAGCTGAGGACGTAGTACTAGCGCTCCCCACGGATGAAGGGAAATTCCGGCTTGAAGCCGACGCGTCCGATGGAGCTACGGGAGCAGTGTTGGAGCAAGAACAGGAGGGCGAATGGCGCCCTGTAGCATTCCAATCACATGGATTGAATGACCCTGAGCGGAATTACGAGATCTATGACAAAGAGATGCTCGCGATAATGCTCGCCCTGGACGAATACCGGCAGCTGCTTATGGGAGCAAGACAGACGTTCGAGATCTGGACAGATCATCAGAATCTCGAATATTTTAAAAAGCCCCAGAAGCTTAATCGGAGACAGGCGCAGTGGATAACAGAGTTGTCCGAATATGATTTCTCGCTCAAACATCGACCCGGAGCGTTAAATCAGAAGGCTGATCTCTTATCTCGGAGATCAGATCACAATCAAGGAAAGGACGACAATAAAGATGTCGTACTTCTGAAGCCCGAGTATTTCCGAGCACAGGATGTAGTGCTCACGGGACCAGAAGACAAAGTACTTGATGAGATCAAGAAGGAGAAGAAGGTCGATAAGAGTGTTAAGCTGGCGCTCAAGAAAAAGTTACCAGCCTGGGAAAAGAAGGATGATATTATATTTTACAATGGGTTAATCTATGTTCCCCGCAACGAGGAACTCCGTGATAAAATTATTGGACTTCACCATGACACGCCCCTGCTCGGCCATCCTGGAGAGACCCGCACGCAGGAGATGATAGAACATAATTATTGGTGGCCGCGATTGGGAAACCAAGTTGCGAAATATATAAAGGCGTGCGAGGCCTGCCAAAGAACGCGAGTGCACAGGTACAAGCAGGGAAAGCTTAACCCGCACAAGATCGCTGAGGGGCCTTGGCAGACGATATCTATGGATTTGATCGGGCCGTTGCCGGTTAGCAACAGCTTTAATGCTATTCAAGTCTGGGCGGACACGTTCTCGAAGATGATCCATGCGGAACCGACAAACATGGAGATCACAAGCGAAGGGGTGGCCCGGTTGACCTGAGACCGAGTGATTAGATATCACGGAGTCCCCAGAAAGACGATCTCGGATCGGGATCCGAGATACGTTTCGGGGTTCATGCGGGAGTTGAACCGGCTGCTCGGCACGGAAATGAATCCGAGCACGGCTTTCCATCCCATTACGGACGGCCAGACCGAACGGATGAACCAGGAGATTGAAAAATATCTCCGTATTTATGTAAACTATCGACAGTCAGACTGGGCGGAGTGGTTGGCTCTGGCCGAATTCACCCACAACGACAAGGCAAGCTCATCGACGAGCATGTCGCCATTCTTTGTGAACACCGGATACCACCCCTGGAAGGGGATAGAAAATGCAGTTGAGTCGCGCAACGAAGCCGCGAACGACTTTGCCGAAAAAATGAAAAAGATCCGTAATGAAGCGGCAGCTGCGCTGCAGAAAACTCAGAAAACAATGAAAAAATACTATGACGTGCATAGACGAGATGCGCCGGAGTTCAAAGTGGGCGATAAAGTTTGGCTCGAGGGAAAAGACGTAGCCACGGACCGTCCCACGAAGAAGCTGGATGATTGAAGGCTGGGGCCTTACGAAATCCTGGAGAAGATCGGGGCATCGGCCTACAAGTTGAGATTGCCGGAGACAGATCTGTCACATCCGGTCTTCAACGAAGCACTTTTAACGCCGTATGTGGAACCCCCGGCAGAAAGAAGAGAGGAGCAGCCGGCACCGCAGATCGTTTCTGGAAATGAGGAGTATGAGGTGGAGGAGATCCTGAAGCACAGGAAGCGCGGACGAGGTTATCAATACCTCGTCAAGTGGAAAAATTACCCGTTGAATGAACGGACGTGGGAACCACAGAGGCACTTAACAAACGCGGGAAAGCTCTCGGACAGATATAATGTCGAGCACAATATCGTGATTCGGGCGTTGCCAGCCCTACCGAAGGGACATTGGGACTATTTAATCAAAAGATACAAGACAAAGGAGGAGTCCTTAGAATACTCGACGAAGAAATTATTTATTCCGGAAAACGGAACATTTGTCACAGTCGACGAGGACGTCGACCCTAGAGGGGGGGTAATGTCACGATTACGACCATAATCCTCGCCCAGGAACACCAAATCGTCCTCATTGGGTAAAGCCCGACTCTGACTTTGTTTCTGGACACAGTCTTATCGTGACAACGCCAATCTTGGACAATCAGTGTTGCCAACACAGAGACCATCCAGTCAGAGATATGAATGCCATGCTGGAAACACAAGTCGGACATTACATGCAGATACAGCACACGAACAATGAGGGACACACATTTAATTGATAAGATATGACAGGCACAGCCTTCACACGAGGTTACGGGTTATTGTATATATTTATATCTTGTAGTTCACACAACTCGTTAAACAGTATAAGTAGAGTAGCATATTCGTTGTAACTCTTTAGTCTTTTATTCTAAAACCCTCTTGGCTATATCCTCACTTCCCAATCCCTGCTCTTCTTACTGAGCAGTGGACGAGAGGCCTTGAGCGTGACATTATGTCTTACAAGCATCAAAAAACATTGTTGCCAAAAAATATATATACTACAAGTTCATGTCATCGCGGAGCCGCCCAGCCCCATACCCTCGCCCTCCTTGTCACCACCCTCACCCTCGCCCTCGCCCTCTTTTTCCTTCTCCTTACCGCCCGATCCACCTTCATCCTTGTTCGCCGTCTTTTTCTTCTTCCACCTTGACGTCAACGGGATGTACTCCGGCGGCCCCGCCGGCATGGAAGTCATGAAGTCCGGGCTGCCTCGCCGGACGAAGGCCTCCATGATGCGCGCCATGTGCTGGAGGGCTCCAGCGGACGCCTGGGATGCGAGGACTTGTTGACTGAGGAGCTTCTCGATGTTGTCGAAGCTCTTCTCCACGTACCCGTCATGGGACTCCCTCTCCTTCCTCTCCCACTCCCACTGCGCCCTCTGTTCCACCAGGAACTCCTCGACGGAGTCCGAAAGGCCTTGGAAGGCTCTGGCGAGCGCTGACAACCCTGCAGTGGAGTCCCCATCGGACAGGCTGCACTTCGCCTTCGCCTTGGAGCACGCGTCGCATGCACAGCTGCGACCTTGCGCTTGGGGGACGCACAGGACTCCGGATTTCTCACACCTTTCGCACTAAAAACCAAGTTGAAGTCAGTACAATCCGGAACTCCGCGCTGCGACGTACCTTGGGGTCGTATTCCCCAACCTTGGGTTTCTTTCTCTTCGGCGCCTCCGTCTCACCCTCGTCACTAACCGCGGCCCCGTCCCAGTCCCGCTTCTTCTTTCCCTTCTCCTTCTCGGCCTTCTTCCTGGCTTTCTCGGCCTCCTTCTGCCTCTTCTCGTCGGCCTCCCGCTTCTTCTCCGCGGCCTCCTGAAGTTTCCGTGCCTCCTCTCGGAGCCGCTTTTCTTCCGCCTCCTTCCTCTCCTTGTGCAAGTTAATGCGCAGGTGCTGGTCGTCCGACGAGAGCTGCTCTGCGTCGTCTCCGCTCATTTTGAGGAGACGGTCGTGGAATTCAGCCGTGGACTCGTTCAGTCCCTTGCCAAAATCCTTCGAGGCCATGGGGATAGTGGATGCGGTGGTGGCGGTTTGAGGACAAGAAGTTTTTTCTTGATCCGTTCGTCACGTGAACCTATACAGTGATTGCGGAGTACTCCGAAACGGCATTCCGGCTTATGGCCTCATGGGTTCGGCCTTAAGAGGGGATACTGTCACGTGCCGTGTCACGATTCCGGACTGCGGACCGTATCCGGGCCCGAGCAGGTCCATAATTCTGCCGATTAACACTCACAGCATTGTATCCTTCACAGCCTTTCCATATGCTTGTTGACTCACATCATCTTCCGGACGTTCCGGTAACTTATTCTCCACACTTATGCTATGCTAGGCTATGCCTCGACTCAACCGCATCATGGACCTCCGGTCGTGTTGCCAATTACATTATATCTCCTTTAGTTTTGTATACCACTATAAATAGTGACCTGTATCGTAGTTGTAGTTCAGTTTGAATATCAACTAAGATTGTGTCTACTCCTCTGGCATACTCTTCGGACCTCCGCTCTGAAATCGGGCTCCGGGCGTAGTGAAGGGCGCAGCGCACGAGCTGAAGCCAAAGCCCATTCCTGCACCTTATAGTCGACACCACCGTACGGGCCCAGTCGGTCCCGCTGGACTTATCCTTTTTGTCTTCCGACCTTCGGACTTCCCGTAACCTCGGCCCCTCCGACCACCTCGGTATCTGGTACTTGACAAAAGCCCTCGTTATTTCTTGAATAAATTATCTTGTTTTCCCTACTCTCGTCCCCACCTCTCTACATTAAATTCTACACTATCTCAGGTATGAGACCACTATCCATCGCGTTCAAGCCCTCGGTATTCTTGTCACAACTGGGTGCGCCTTGCCGCAACTCGTGCGGGAGTCTCAAAAAGAATTGATATTGACAAATCACGTGCTCCACGTCAACTGCAGTGCAGGACGAGTACTTCCTTGGCCCCTTCTACACTCAGTGACTCCTTGGACCTACTTACCATCAAAATCCCGCACGCTAAACTCAGCAAAAAACCTACGGCTACAGATTTCATGATAGAACTTTCATATGCATCGTCCCATTTCGCTGGAATTATACCCACCAATCCAGAAAACTCAACCGGATACACCGTCCATGGGCCGCTGCACGGACTCCGTACCAGTTCGGTGGCAAGATCGCGTTACCCTCTACTTTACAAGGACGAGGAATTTATTTCGCTCTCATGAATGATTAAGTATTACAGTGATCCTCTTCCCGATTCAACGTAATTTGTGCTGACCCAAGCAGGTGTTCATGTACATCGACGGTGCCTGCTTCTCGAGATTTATGCATCCAATCACACTGGCCCCTCAAGGAAGCGCAGTTTCCTTGCTGTTGTCAAGTACCTATAATTTATCCCCCCCCCCATCCCGAATACACACAGCAGAAACAGCGTGCAAACTGAACTGATTTCAGGTGTTTCGTCGGTGTGTTCGGTTGGAAATAAATTAATCTTGATGTCCTCAGAACGAGACCTGATGATCATGATGGACGGTGTTCGAAATACTGCATCTCTTCTGGAAGGGTTGATCGAGGCTTCCCTGATTGACCAAACTCTAGAGGTGATATCGAAGGCGGTACTACTCGCTGAGCACACTGGTGATTGCATACATAACTTCTCTGTGCATTTGTGCTCACAATGGACCTGATATTTTGGATCAGACCAGCGACAATCATTTAGACCAATAAATCTCTGACTTGGAAAGTGTACCATAATCTTGTAAACTGTGTAAACTGTGTAAACTTCGTCAACTTCGTCAACTCTTTGGTAAGCGAGGAGTTTACGCATCAAACGGCCTGCGTCCCGCTATCAAGGAGTTAGGACGCGCAACTCCGAGTATAAGCCTTGGGGTCCTGCCTCGCTGGTTAGGGTTAGAGTTAGGTGGCTGGGGGGGACAAAGTAGAAAGCGCGAACAAGGCTTTAGTGTGCCGACCTGAGAGGCCCCGGCTTAGGGAGGGGAGTCCCCCAAGCTGGAGCCTCGAATGGTCTGTCCCCTTCACGCACACGAAGGAAAGGACGGTGTAAACAGGCAGTAAAATGCCATCAGTTGCCTGTTATGGACAGGGGTAGCTTATCTAATGAGTTTACCAAGTTTACGGTAAACTCTGTCAACTTTCGGTTTCACTTATGTACTCATTTAGACGGCACTTCGCAACCGTGCGAGCGATGGAGGAATTTTTATTTATTTTTCATTTCCCCTATTGTCTCGCACGATCTGAAGCTGACCATACTGTCCTGGAATTAATCCAGCGATTCTGGCAGGAAGCTTTCTGAAACTCGTCGTGCCAGAATCAGCTACCTCCCAAACGATAATCAAAATACCCGCGTGCGTTGCGATATTGCCCGCTTTCTTTCCACCCACAGTCGCCCGTTACGGACGCGGTAATAAAGACACTTCACTTCCTTCCATAATCGACCTACACCTTTTTTGCACCCATTGCGATGAGGTTCAAGCCAAACAATATAAAAACCGCAAATAAAGTGAACTGACCTGGACCTGGGAGGCTTCGGGACTTGCAAGTTGGATCCCTCGGATCCCCAGTACCAAATCCGAAGCAAGGGTTGTAGACTTTGAGTTGAGAACCACTGTCAGTAAATCTAAGAGCATCAAACAGTCAAGACATAGCTAACTTACTGCGTTGTGCTGGCAATCCAAAGAACCCTAATTACATTACCTTCGGTACTCATTTCTGAGGCTCCCATTCCAGGCCTGAAAGCGCAAAAATGTGCCACGGCCATGGAAAAGTCAGAGTTGGGACCGTGAAATGGAGAACAAGTCAGGTGGTGACCAGATGTCATTGTCAATGGAGGCCACAAATACGCAGACGGACCAAAATGAAATAAAATAAATAGAAGTGCAGTGGCATAATGAAAATAATCAACCAGATTCATGAGAGTGTCAAGCCCGCAGGATGAGAATGCTCGAAGAAACGGGCAGTAACCGATTCAGAGTCCAGACTTGAACGCGACATGACTGCACACATGCGGGCCGAACTTGAAGCCAATTACAAAAGAAATGCAGAGTAAATTCGAAACCTAGGACAGTGCGATGCTGAGGAACACTGAACATTAAACGTTGAGGAATCATCCAGCCACTGGCAGACTTTGGCATCGGCCGGGGGTACAAGCAGATATTTGGGGTCAAAGGAGGGGCGATTGCAGCCTAAGTGCTACAGCTACAATTTTACCTCCAACTTTATTCCCATGCTGGCTTCTAAAGGAGGTGAAGATTCTGGAATATCGAAGTTGAATCTTGGAATGGCGGGCAAACAAGTATTTGAAGCGTCGGTCTTCTTGCTTTCAGTCAAGCCAAGATTTACAGTAAGCGGAAATCTGGTTTCGTATTCACTTTCTCTGGTCAGAGGTATAAACCAAGATAAGACGAGGAAGAAGCAGTCGCGTATTAAGAGAGTCATAAAGAAATTGCGGATGATGAAGTCCCGAGACTCGGTAAGGGAACAGCAATAAGTCGAGTCAGGACGCGGAATTACTTCAGACGGAGCGCAAGAAAGAGCGGGCTGCAGGACGACACAAGACGGAAGAAGAGAAAGCATCACTAGCTGTGTACCCACTCGTTGAGTGCTGCGCACGGCACCCAGAGCTGAACTTGATTCATTTTTGTTTCCCAACTTCGACTATGGCCAGCGCAGAGTTGTATTAATTTTATTCAACAATCGAGCACGAACGAGCAGTACTTGAATAAAAGACATATCATATCCGAATTTAGCCACTTCTCTCGTTGAGCGCGATGGCCGTGCATGTGCGGATAGAGGATGGGAAGCTGGGCATACATCAAATTGGGCAGAAAAGGGATCCGACCGGGTTTAAGGAGAAAGATAGCAAGAGAGACCGAGAGACTGCAAGGGTGGTAGCAGGCAGAATGTACGCGAACCCACAACGTACCCGCGCGCTTTCCCCATCCCCACCTCCACCGTGTACGAGCGCGTATCCGCACCCAAATTATACCCAAATCCACAGAGCGTGCGCCCTCTGTATCGGCGTAGGAAGAAGACAGCGACGTCGGCACGGGTGCACATGGTCGCCCAGCCTCGATCGCGTGATGACGAGCGCGAGTGCGAGGACGCGTGCATGGTGCGCCCCCCATACGTGCAAACACCCGCACCCACGCCCGCCTCGATATCAACGTCCCCTGCGTGGCGCGTATGCATACTGCGCCGGCGCACGAGGACAGGGATGCCGAATACGACGGTGAAGGACGTGCTCGCGGGCCCCTACATCCGCACCCGCACTCACGCTCGCTCTTCTCCAACTCTGCGAGTGCGCGTACCGCCGGAGCTTGAAGCCTGCGCGTCCCGTACCACACAGCGGGGGCAAGGGGAACACGAGGGTGGGGACGAGGGAGCAAGGCGAGGGCGGGGAGAGCAAGAGCGAAGCCGAAGGAGGGCGGGAGGAGAGCGGGTGGGCAGTATGTCACCGCCTCGACCGTATGTGCGGCCACGGCAAACCGCAACGTAACTGAGGGCGGGGGAGGAATGTATGTGCACACGTACCTGCACTCCGTCTCCATCGACGCGCGCCCACTCCATCTCCATCTCATTCCCATCCCCGTTCGCACGCTTCTCCATCTTCATCAAATCTGCATCTGCATCATCCTCCTGTCCCCATCCCCATCCACCTCCATCGACCGGCGGTCCGGCGCACGAGATGTACGAGGCTCGACCGCAGCTGCTTCATAGGCATGAACACGTCCCGCTGCTGCCCCCACTCGCGCATCAGGAGGAGGGCGCCTTGCGCTCGTTCAATGGCAAGCGCACCCCGGCGAAGGCGAAGAGAGAGGGTGGGGTGGGAGCGAGAGGTGTATCCTGCGCCCAAAAGCGGCCTCCATGCGAACGCAAAAGGCAAGCGCGCAGAGGACGCCCAGCCGCTCAGCTCGAGCGTCGTCTGCGCACCAGCAGGCCGGAATAAGGCAGGGATTCGCTAGTCCAGAAGCCACAGGAGCGCGCGGGAATGAGGAGGAAGTCTGCGGCTCCGCACAGCTCCGGCGGTGGATGATGCGGGAGCGCGAGGCGGAAAGATAGATCCACGAACGCAGGGGCGAGGGGTGTGAGAGGAGATGAGCTGAGGGAGTTAAAGCGCGCATGAATGTGGATAGAAATTGGGTGCGCAGAGGATGAGGGCAACGTACGATGACAGTGCACGATGCGGAGGGGAGACGCTGTTGGGCTAGAGGTACGTAGGCGGATATTAACACTCGACATTCTCGGAGACGTCGTAGCGGTGGCCTTGGGCGATGGATTCTACATGAAAGATCATTTGTACATATAAGAAGAGGAGGAAAGCAGGGATGCGCCGAGGGCATCTGCAGGAACAGAATTCCGAGACCGATTCAGCCAGGCGGGTGCAGAGCGACGCCGCGAAGGATTACAACAATGAGTCTCGACACTGCAGTTCATTCGTAAGTACGGATGACATGACAAAAGGACAAAGAAAACGCACTGATGTCACACCCAACCGAGACATCGCGGAGGTTGTCCTTCCCAGGAGTGAGTTAACGAAGAGCATCTCTGTATCAGGGATAGAGACACGCCCCGAGTTACATGCTTGGAACGGAGGTAAAGACCGAGGCGAACAACAAACGGCACAGCCATGGACATTCTCGACAGGTAAAGCAGGAGGGAGCCGTTATCCGAGACGAAAGGAAGGAATTGTAATGGTAATCAATCGCAGAGACGTGTTTGAATCAAGGGGGACCAAATTCCAGAATTTTTGAATGTTGTCAAATTCTGAGAGTATTTTCGATTCTGATTCAGAAAATATCTACCTCAAGGTGGGAAGTGAAGTGGTTGTTGAGTTAGAGGGGGGGTACATTATTGCCGTATTTGGTTAATCAGTCGTTATCAGTTGAGCACAGCCTCTCCAAATGTAGTAGACGATCACGTGTGCCGGCAGTTGGCCCAGAAGGCGAGGATTCTTTTTCATGAAATTTATATACCAGACCAATATAAATCATTTGGGGGACCATCCTGAGCATAATTAACACCTCCGATACCCAAAACACCCCGCCAGTAGGCCTCCAGAGCATTTGATCCCTTCCCAAAAAGGGAATTTCCTTTTTTGGAGGGGGGAGGGGTCGCCGATTTCTCTGAAAAAAAGTTTCGAGGTATAGTGTGGATTTCGCGGATCCGATCCCCCTTGGTTTGAATCCAGAAAGTCGTCCATCGGCGATGTCGAGTTTGAAGAAAGCTGAAAGCGGCGATCAGTGGCTGTGCATACACCGCCACAGCGTCGTCATCCTACTTACGTCCTCCATCTCGCTGCAATTCTCTTGCAGCGTTCAAAAAAACCCGACTCTTGGATTCTAGCTTCTTGGTTTTGCGAAATTCTGGTCTGTATTCTTGATGCAGGTTTGACTCAACTTGCGGACCGAATATTCGGAACTCTTCGAAATGAACCGAATCCCGAATCCTCGAAAGGTTGAAGCCGTGAACCACATTGCTGTTTTCTACCCTCGGGATTGCTGTCCTCCGGTGCCTGCTAATTCTGATTTACATTGCCTTTTTGCTTGTATTCTTGTCCTGGATGCCCTTGCTCTCTGTGTTGTGGCATTCATCTATCCTCTAAGGAGTCTCAGTAATGATCTATTAATCCTGTGTGCTCCTCGGTTCTATCACCTGCAGCCCAGTCTCTTGTATGATTTTATGTCTTCTACATGCCTGATGGAGTTCTCGCAATTACCGTCCCAGATGAGTGCTCAAACTGATCTGCCTTGCTGAATGTTGATACATGCAGTATGTGTGCGCTGTTATAGCTCTACAATCGCAGCCCCTCGCTGCACGATGAACTGCGAATCTTTGTCAACCACATCTTCGTGCAGTGGGATTTCTCCTTCCAGCCCTGGCGCTGCTTGATCTAATTCAGAGTGCACCGACTTATCAAACTGGACTTTATGCCATCCTTGATAGTCACCTCTTTCAGAGTGCACCAGATAATGTGAATTCAGAGGAGCGAACTGAATGCCTTTCTCTCTCAATGGCGTGATCATTGACTTTTGCCCGTGTGGGTCCACGAGCTCAAACTCCGGCCTACCTGAAGGCCGAATTATTTTCCTCTTCTGAAAGACCCTTCAAACTCCTGATATGACACTGTTGAGCACTATTCTCAGCCAAAGCTTATATCCACGGCAACATATTCATGCATCTTATCACACCCTTCGTCAAGGTAGTTGAGCACGATTTCCTGTCGTTGGAATAGATATCCATGCTGTTAACAGAAATTTAAATACAACTCTCCTCGAAAGGTATAACTATCCGGTCCGAACCAAATATCCAGCCCTATTTGCTGAACTGTGTGTGCAAATTGAATCCAAGAGTCCTTTCATTGACGGCGTGATCTCTTGTCACCCACGCTCGCAGCTTGACAGATCCTATCGAGTCTTCGCACTGGAATATTAATGCCACTCCCACCATGCACCAGTTCCTGGATAGCTTTCCGCTTGTCTGGCTCATCCTCCGCAGGGCATCTATCTCGATCTCGAGCCCGTGGAGCTCCAGTCTGCTGTGCCATCTCGAGCCGAAGTCTCAATGTATGTCGGATGCACTTGCGCGGATGCATCTTCGAAAACCGACCCCTGTCCGAATATGACTCTATACATCTTCTGTAATGGTCAAATGTCTCGGCACATAGCTTGGAAGTTAGAACCTATCTCGAACCTAGTACTCCCGAGGGTGACACAAATTAAGTTGAATTATAATATCCTCTCTCATTTGTTCAAACCGCTGCATTGCCCCAGCATCTTCTTTCCTCTCCATTTGGGGGAGGATTTCTCGAATGTCCGAATGGCCACCTATATTCTTTATTCATTCAGTGGCATGGCATTTCGAAATTCTCTCTGGTAAATCCTGGTCCGACTCTAGGTCCAGGGTTCATTGACTTCATCTTTCTCCATGTAAATATTGGTGATCGGTTCCGCGGTTAATTATACTTTGGCAACAATTTTACATCCCGTTTTACCAGGTTTTTGTACCTCTGATGATCCATATTAATATTGCTATCTTCTTGCCCATCTATGGCCAGACAGGTCTGATTTTTGCTCTGAAAACTGAGAGCAGCCACGGTCTTGAATGATTTTAAATCCCAGCAAACATTCATGTCCGAAATTAATTGAAAGATAAGCATACTTATGTGTTTGACAAATTTTATGTGATTCATTGGACCTCTTGCATCTTTACCAGGTCAGTCACAGTACTGCGTGGATAAATTCAAATTGATGTTACAGCTGCTAGTTTAAATTTCTGATTCATTATAAATATGTACTCCAAAAGGTAAGCATATACAAAACACTATGCGAGTCATTAGATGTGCCATGATCTGAACCTTCTGATTATTCATTGGAGGAGACTTTCAATGCTTCCTCATGGTCGTGAACAAGTGTCTCAAGCTCCTCAGCCTCAAACAGTTTGCCAAGACAGCGGTATGTTGATGATAGGGTTCGCATAGTCCACAAGGTGTCTGGATGATTGTCACCCAGAAACATCTTCCTCTTCTCTAGCGCAATAACTTGCAGCTCTTCTGCCTTTTGGAATTGCCCAAGTTGCTGATAGGTCCATCCCAGATTACCCAAAGCTTGAAGGGTGTCTGGGTGGTCATTACCAAGAACCTGTCTCCCCTTCTCCAGCACTACAACTGCAAGCTCTTCTGCCCGCTTGAGTTTGCCTAGATGGTTGTATGTTGTAGCCAGACTACCCATGGTCCACAGAGTGTCTGGATGGTCATCACCAAGAACCTGTTTTCGCTTCTCCAGCACTGCAACTTCAAGCTCCTCTGCCTTATGGAATTCACCTAGAGCCCTATATGTTGATGCCAGATTACCCATAGCTTTAAGAGTGTCTGGATGGTCATCACCAAGAACCTGTTTTCGCTTCACCAACACAACAACTTCAAGCTCTTCTGCCTTGTTGAACTCGCCCAGACTGCGATATGTTGATGCCAGATTACCCATTTCTCGAAGAGTGTCTGGATGGTCATCACCAAGAACCTGTTTTCGCTTCTCCAACACAACAACTTGCAGCTCCTCTGCCTGCTGGAATTTGCTTAGGTGCCAGTATGTTGATGCCAGATTCCCCATAGCCTGAAGAGTGTCTGGATGGCCATCACCAAGAACCTGTTTTCGCTTTTCCAGCACTACAACTTCAAGCTCCTCTGCCTGCTGAAATCTGCCTAGGCGCCTGTATGTTGATGCCAGATTCCCCATAGCTTCAAGAGTGTTTGGATGGTCATCACCAAGAACCTGTTTTCGCTTCTCCAACACCACAACTTCAAGCTCCTGTGCCTGCTGTAATTTGCCTAGATGTTTGTATGTTGATGCCAGATTCCCCATAGCTCGAAGAGTGTGTGAATGGTCATCACCAAGAACCTGTTTTCGCTTCTCCAGCACCACAACATCCAGCTCTTCTGCCTTGTGGAACTTGCCCAGATGGCGATATGTCAATGCCAGATTACTCATGGTCCAAAGAGTGTCTGGATGGTCATCACCAAGAACCTGTTTTTGCTTCTCCAGCACTGCGAGATTAAGTTCCTTGGCTTCCTCAGACCATCCTGCATGATAATAGATCATTCCATATTGTGCACCAAAATCTACCACTGCCTGCTGATTGCCATACCGCAAGGAGTCAACATGGGAAATTAATCTCAGACTAGCAAGTTGATGGTCATTGGGGATTTTCTCGATGGACATGCCCATTAGAGCTGCCATGATTGAATGATATGACTGTTGGTCTGTGATTGTAGTTCGACTCCAACTGTGCACTAGTGGATGAATTGAGAACAAGTTTCTCTCTGGATCAAAAGTCATTAGAGAATAGGCCTTGATTTCGTTTGTGACTTTTAGGAAGCACAGGGTGTCCCATTCTCCCGCAGGCTCTGTGAAGTGTGCAAGGAACTCCAGTGGTTTTTTCAGTTCTTCTCTGGATGGAATGGCCCATTGGAATGTGTATGCTGCTGCCCTGCTAAAAATCTCCTCTGAAATTCCATCCCAATGGAGAAATGAACAAAGTTGCAAGAATGTGGCAGCCAGCAAACTGAGCTTGTCAAAGCTCATTTGCCATGTCGTGTACACTGTCCATTCATAGTTATCATGACTTTGGGCGGGTTTTTCACTCAGCAGTTGGGCCCGATTCCTCATGTAGATGTCCAAATAACTGTTGAGGGCTCCGGACTGTGAGATGAATGCTCCAGCCTGTACAATTGCGAGAGGTAGATAGCACATTTCCTTTGAAACATCACTTATGATGAAGTAGCAAGGAACATATATCAACTCACCTTTACAATCTCAGCTGCAATTTTTGTGTTCGCTGATGAACTCTCTTGAGCAGCACTTTTGAGCAACAACTCCACAGCATCTGTCTCCTCCATATCAGACACAGCAGAGTTTGCTCCAGCATAGACACAGAGCCCAGGGTTACGAGTTGTGATGATAATATTCCCATAATTGCACTGGGGTATAAATCTGTGCAGATCAATCTTAGGATCATCGGCATTGTCATAGAATAGCAGCCAGTCTTCCTGGTTGGTTGCGAGCCACTTCAATGCATCCTGAGAAGAGCTGCCAATATTTTTCAAGGTTGCTATGCTCTTCAACCCTGTATCAATTGTTGCTGTTGTGCTGGCATCTAGGAAAAACTTGTCTCTGAAGCTAGACCCATGATGATCAATATGGGTATTTACTTGCCAAATTTCCAACTCACAGTGATGAGTCATTGATAAACTTCAGCCCAATTTGTGTTTTTCCTGCACCACCTAGTCCATGCAGAACATAGATATGTTGCTTGCCAATGTCCTGGTTAAAAAATTCATGCATCTTGTCAAGGATTGCCTGTCTGCCGTGGAAAATTCTCGAAGGTGGTGGGCAATTGTTAGTCTGTTGAGCAGCTTGACATGTAGAAATATCTGCATGCAAAGCCCATGTAAATAGAGTAACACTATTGAAATGAGAATCTTACTGGGTGGCATCACAGTTGTATGAATATAATTTAAATTTCCACCAATGAATGTCCCACCATTAATTACCCTCTGCTCCTGGGATTGGTCATTCCAAGGTCGGGGATTGGTCCCAGCAACAGAACCGATGCCTGGTGGTGCAAGTTCACCAAATGGCCCCAAATTAGACACATCCACTATGGTTGGAAGATGAAGAGATGGTCTAAATTGAGGTTGCATCTCTTCTGAAAATATCTCGGTGGCAAAGAGTGGATTTGGAACATGCCCGGTCGATGTCAACCCAAATGGGTTATCAGAGGATGAAATCTCGCCGAAGCCTCCTGGAGTGCCTGTGATGGGTGTAAAGCTGGACACGGGATGTTCAGAACCCGTAGAATTCATTGATTCATAAAGTTGGTCGTGATATCCAGCAGTGAAATCTTGTGAGGTGTGTGGGGCGCTGAATGACCCCAAGAGGTGCTGAGAATTGAACTCATGTTCCTGTGGGGTAAATGGTGGAGAGTTTGATAAAGATGGACCAGATGCAACAAAGGTAGCCCAGGGGTCTTCATCGGTAACAAGGAGAGACGAGCTTTGTGTCTGATTCAGAATCTGCGGACGCTGAGAAATATCTTTCGGCTTCATCAGATCCTGTTGATTACATCGGGCAGGCAACATACCATATGGTACCATCCTCGCGGCTCCAAATCCTCGGTCATTCCTTTCCACCCCTGACAACTCGCGACTCGGGCCATCTGCCCCAAATTCTATTGAACCGGTATCTTGCCCTGGCATAACCTGCGAGTTATGGATGATAGTCATGTCCCCTGTATTGTCGATGAAAGTCCCGCCATTGATTTGGAACCCAGAGGCGGAGGCGAACAGTGGCATGGAGGAAGCAGAAGAGAGTGGGTGACACGTCACTCGCCAAGAAGCTGTTGTAAGGCAGTGCTCTACTGCTGCCGAGCTCCGCGCTTAAATGGCGCTTATTTGACCGGATCCCTAAAATTCTTTTGCTTAGAATCGGGTATCATCTATGCAGCACACAACCCTGGAAAGTCTGCTTCCCCGGTCAGAAGCAAATTTCACACCGAGTGCTTATTTTAGTTGGCCTGAGATAGCTGTGTCGTGTGGCATATTGCACCGGTTTGCATGATGGATATCAATAAACAGGTCACATACTTCAACAGCTGTCAAGCCCAATTAAATCTTCAGCAGAAGCGCACTGCATGGCTGTAGGACAACTAACGTGCTGCCTTGCGGCACAGCCAGAAAGATTTTCGTGTGGAGAAAGAACGAGCAGCTATATTTCCTCAGTCTTGCCCCGCAACTCGCTGAATCTCTTGGCTTCTTTATAACCCTCTAGTTTTGTGTGTTCTGAGAAGCGTAGTGTGGGCAATAATTGAGTATGAGCCCATCGTAATGATCATTCCGTCCGCAATGTCTGCTGTCTCAGGGTATACCGCGAAGGTCGGGGATGAAAATATCCATGTGTGTAGGCGTGGGTGTTCGCACCAGTAGGCGGTACAGACTTGAGCAAAAAAAAAAAAAATGCAACAGTTGTTGCTTACGCGCAGTAATTCGGCGGCACATTCCAACCAGGTTTTACCACCGCAAATTCGAGCCAGGTATGAATGAATACACGCGGGATCAGACGAGGCGCAGAATATTATGTATGGTAAGGCAAGGATTCTTAAAAATTACCGCGATTACGCATGGGCGTTTGAAGCTGGAACAACAAACCAGAGCAAAGGAGTAATCGAACAGAAATACACAAAATTAAGTTATCCCAACCTACAGACACCCAGGAAGAAGCGAAATTCGGAAGTGTTCTCAAGGCCGACACACGAATTTTGCTTCACGAGCTGTTTCAGGAATTTTACATAAAGTCTTCGCGCAATATCAAGCAGGACACAGCCTGGAATTTCTGAGGCTTGCGTAGATCCTTAAATTTCTTTCATCGATCGAGTACAATCACGAACTACTTACCGAAACTCCGCACGAAAGAAGGTATCCGTATGTAGTCTACATAATTCAGCCACGGCGGTCGTGCTCGTGGACGGGACGGGGACGTAGATGCGGTAAGGTGTAGATAAGTAGGCCGAGGAAGGGGCACCGTAGTGCAGGGTGCGAAGGAGGGTGCGTATGCGGGCACAGTGCAAACATCGGAATGATCAAACGGAAAGAGAGGAAGACAGGAGACGCAGAACATGGGGATGGGGTGTCTGCCAGTGGAAGGAGGGCCACGTCAATGGTGCGCACTGCCCTGGCCCTCTGGAACGCCTACAGCCGTCCCTCAGACTGGTGTGCACATGCCGTACGGCAGCGGCGGCGCAAACCCCGCACCCGCGAGGGCAGGAAGTACGCGTACGTGTACCCGCACTTCTTCCCCACCTCCACCGACGCGCGAGCACGCACATCCGCACCTAAAGTGATATCCGGATCCCGGGTGCAAGTACGCATGCGTTGCATCCGTAAGCGGCGATGCACGAGGAAGGCGGGTGCATAAACGCAGGCGAGGAAGCACAACCTCAACATCGACGTTCCTTGCGCGCGTACAAGTACCCTGACTCGACATGCATCACGCGCGCCCGCACGCAGTGCCTGGAGCAGAAGCCAAAGCTAGCCGTGCTCGACGATGGGGAGGATGGGGCCGAGGGCGGGCACGAGGGCGATGGGGAGAACATACATCAAGACCCATCTCCATGGGCATGCACAAGACTCATCGACATGCGCATGAGGAGCGACGTCGACGGCTCCATCTCCTTCTCGCGCGCCGAGCGATATGTACCGGCATTGTAGGTGCACCCGCTTCTTCATCTCCATCGAAATCTCCATCGAAATCTGCGCCGAGAGGCGCGAGTGCGCGGTGTCCGTCTTCAACTCAATCTCGTTCTCCACCTCCATTCTCAACTCAAGCTATGTCGGGATGCGCGCAAGATGGCCAAGTGCGCATTGGCGTCAGCGTCGGAAATAGATAACGCGGGGTGCACGCCCTGCCTGTGGTCGCGCTCCACAAGGCGTCGTCGTTGAGCCCTGCAGCTGTCCGCGAGCGGGGCGGGGACGGATGCTGAAGGTCCCAGTGGGGCGCGGGAACGAGCTGCGGTATAGCAAACGATTGGGAGGGGCGCGCGAGCACATGCATCGCCTCCACCAAAACGTAAAACGGAGGTGCGTGGCTCCGCGCCTCGCGGTGAACCCAAGACCAACCAGGAGCCGAAACCCGCGCAAAGAGGATGCAAGCAACAGCTCAGGCTCGGCTCTGCGTGTGCCTGTCCACGCGTGGGAAGAGCGCAGAGAATTGTCCGCGCGAATGCCACAAGAGCGCATAGCCTTGGGTTGTCGAAAGGCCGATGAGATCCAGCACGCGATAGACGCTAGGGCGGACGAGGCGAGGAGTAGATATATGAGAGGTAGACGCGTGGGGGAGGTAGAGGAGAGTTCGAGGGACGCAAGCACAATCGCTATTTGGCGCCAGCAACAGCGCGGACACGGAGAGGACGAGGCGGGGAGACTATAATTGGGTGCACGGTGCAGAGAGGTGCGGTGCGGAGGACCGAGAACGCGGAACGAAATGGTTTGGCGAGCTCGTGGGAGCTGAGGCATAATAGTGACGTTGTAGGCTGTAAAGCGCCAGGTAGCCTTCGATGTTCTCGAGGGTATGCTACCGGTGGCCTCGGAACTGTAAAACAAGCCGGTTAGAACTGTTGAAGGAGAGGAGAAATCCCGGAAGCGCACCAATGACATCTGAATAAGAGGGACCCGGGGCTGATGCCGAGATCGACCAGAACCGCGCACTCCTTCTCGGGCTTGGACGTGGAAACTGCGCTCCAGAATGGCTTCTACTCTGTGCGGTGGATGCACAGGGAGACGATGGGGATCGAGACAACGACGCAGAGGATGCGAGTGATCGCTGTGGTGGAATCGTAAGTACGCCTCTAAAGTAAGAAGCAAGAATTGAGAGACGCACAGATATCGCGTCAGCATTGGCGTTCCACACCCAGTAAAGCAACGAAGCTGATGAGATGGGAGGGCGCAGTTGATATCGTGAGACACCGTGACGTCCCGGAGTTTCATGCCTGGAACCGAGGTCACAAAGAACGACAAAGCACAGTGATACGCTGCGCCAGAAATATTCGCCACAGGCCCGGGGGCAAACTATCAGAGCATTGAAGCAGGGGAGCGGTCATCCGGGAGGGGAGGCAAGTTATGAATGACGTAGACTCAGTCGAACAGTCACGGCGATAGGCTAAGGCGTCGATCTGTTCCGTGTGAATACAGAACAGATGTCGCTCGGATCTCTATATTTAGCAGACACGCTAATATAGAGATACGAGGTGTGGGGGAAGAGCCCGAAGGGCTGCGACTGGGCCGCTCGGGGCGCAGAGGCTCGGGACGCGCGGAACCGACCAGACAGGGGGGTTCGCTGCGTCCGAGACACCGAGTCGCAGTCGGGCTCTGAGCGCGTGGACCAGCTCTGGATCGGAGAGAGCTGGGGTGGTGCGACAAAGCGCAAACCACTCACACCAACCCAGAGTGATAACTCACAAATGGTGGTTTGTGCGTAGTGCATTGAGCGAAGTGCATTGCGCTTCGCGCAAAGCACCAACCCCACACTAAGAGGAGGAGCGATGGGCTCGCGGAAGGAGCAACTGAGCGGCGTCGAGCGAGGGAGCGGGAGGAGCGGGAAAGAAAAGAAAAGGTTCGATCGAGGGAGCAGGAGGAGCGAGAAGAAATAAATGAATAGATCAAGCTAAGTCGAAGTGATGCACAGGTTCGAAAGCCAGCGAGCACTGGCGAGCACCAGGACGAGAGTTATAGAGCACGTGAACAGCGTCGGGCGGTGCATGCAGAAGTTGAACGCGACGAGAGCAGAAGAGATGTGGGCAAGGACCGGCGAATTGGTGCCGAACGTATGGGTGAACTGGGCCCATGGAGGCCAGCTCAACGGACCGAAAGATCATTCACGGGTACTGGAGTAGAAGGTGTTGACGATCTAATGCGTGAGCGACGAGATCCCTGGGTTATCCCTGATGACAGTAGGTGGGCTATGCGACGTATGGCGGAAGCTGAAAGGACCGAAGGTGAAGGGACGTTGCTGGCGTCGAGAATTGATTGAAAATTCAAAACTCTGGTTGGGCCGCCAGGAAAGACTGAAGTCACCGATTGGACGAGGTCATTGAACTTTGAAGCGGTTATATGCGCGACTGCAGGGCGATTGGGACTGCCAGCATCGAACATATATAAAGGCCGAACTCGAGGGACAAACACGAGTCATCAGGTATCAAGATATCTCTAATGACTGGGGGCATCGTGAGTCTTTGCTGCGGCTCGAAGGGTATGGGAGGCCACATGGGGGTCCTCAATTCAGGGACGGAAAATGGGCTCGAAAACCTCGAGGCCTTGTACTTGCCATCGACAAGCGGGACGCGTTTTAGGGCCACGAGAAGCTTTGCGCCACGGCTGTGCGAAATTTGATGGGAAGGTTACGGAACGACGAGGGCGAGGCGCCGAAGTGCTTAAGCAGATATGTTTGAATAAGCCACCGTGATCGCGAAAGGCTGCGCCCGCGGGGCTTGAAGTACATCAAACTGTGTGTACCATGGGCGACGTCCTTTGCAATGCTTCCGAACGCTTTCGAACAATCACAAGACCTGCCCCAGATCCCCGCGTCATGGTGGGCAATGGGTGCAAAGGATTAGATGCGGGAGGGCGTGAGTTGTGTCCACAGTTGAATAATGGAACTCTGATTCAAGATCCATGGACTGAGCAAGCACATCAGAGAATATTGGCTCGGCACTCAGAGGGTGTTAACGGCGGGCCGGCATCTCTTCGACCCTCATATAACTCGTGGTGCAACAGAATGGACAAGTACGACTATGCAGGGAATGTGCGCAATTCACCGTTACCTGGGAAGGTATTTTCCCATAAATGGGCTGGGTACAACTCGGTGTTATTCGAGGACGGCTTGCTTAAGTAGACGAATCGAACGGTTGGAGGGTATCGCGAGTACAGGTCGCTGAGATTCTCTGACAGTTTTTTGTGGTGCAGCGCATGTAGGCGCATCGACGATCGTGGTTCTGAACAGTATATGGTGCGAATATCAACAAGCTGATGGGTGCGTGAGCATGATAAGGCAAAGTACGATTGCAGTGCCCAGTAGCGACCGTCATCGTGAATTGAGATGTCTGCGGCAGAGGGACGAAGATCTGCTGCCCAAACGACGAACGAAAGTGGCGGGCTTTGAAGAGCCAAATGGTAAGCATCCTCTTTAGCATCGGGCTTCGGACTGCTGCGCGGCGAAGTGCCCCCATGACAGAGTAAACCATGGCCTGCCGCCCAAATCGATGTTGTCCGGTAGTAGCGTGTCGTAGCCCTGGGTTGATCAATGGTTATGCACGGAGTGTGGCAATTGAACACATCAGCACCCAGACGAAAGACTGTACGGAACGACTGCGAAGAGCACCCCGACGTGGTACGGTGTCAAGGTGGACAGAGTAATTACTATCATCTATGGGTCGAGTCCGAGTAGAGTGAAGGGCACCAACATATGGGCCTCTGAGCAAGGTATATCAGTGGTTGACGTGGGCAGCGGCAACGGCAACGGCAACGGCAAAGGCGCAGTCTCGAGTGCGGCGATAAGCCTGCACTCCAACGGGTGCTTGGATGATCTGGATCAGTAGGTCGGCGGCGATGGAAAAGAGAGCGTATAAGCGTGTGGGCACGCTCCGAGCGCGAATAATGGCATGGGCTGTGTGCGCAGCTGTCTACGTCAAACATCTGCGGAAGCTGTCTGCATCGTCTGGCGGCGCGGATTTATCTTCGGGCATCGTCTGCGTTGGCTGTCTCGCATACAAATGGGCGAGAACCATGGAGTGAGATGAACGGCGGGAAAGGAAGAGCGCAAAGAAGCTTGCGATTCCGCGAACCTCGACAGCCATAATTGCATTTCGTCGGCCGCTCGTCTTTTACGGCGTAGCGTGGCTTAGTCGGACAGCGCGACGTAGGGCAGAAATGAGGTCGGCATGGATGCGCGGCTTGATCACAAGATCACAGACGTAGGGATATACAAAAATCGACTTGGATGCGGGACTTATAAGAAGTGTCGCGAGAGTGGGACAGACAAAACTGGCGGAAATAGTTCGTTGCGGGATAACGGCAAATCGGGCAGAGCCACAATTGAAGGCGCGGATGAGTGGTCCGGAATGGAGCCAACACAAAGGGCGCGACTCGAGACAGAAGCAAGGTTGGTACGCCATAACTTCGCTTTCCGTGGCGTGGCCTGAGAAATCAAACGGTGCGGCGTGAGTCAGATAGATACTAGCCGAATGCCTCGGCAGCAGCAGTACGAGGAGCGGCGAAAGGCCAGAACGGGTGCGCGACTTCGATGAAATCCATCAACGAGGGTTTACATGGACATGGGCAAGCGAATCTGCGTGGATAAAACGGGTGCGCGGCTTCGTCTAGAACAACGCGGCGTAAGTCGTAAAAGGAATTGGTCAAATGCAATCAATGGGACACGACGTGCTCCGACGGTGGTCATGCAATTGAGCCTGCGCGGGACAAGACTCGGTCAGAAATAACGGCGTGGATCGGTATTAAAGTGGGGCAAATGCGCGACTTGATCACAAGCAACGGCGTAGGCTAGCACTAGGGCTGTCACAGACAAAGCCCGGTGTAGATCGTCGAAGCGGCGTGGCTGGGCGTATATTCCGAAAAGGAAGAGCCCGGACAAGTCACGGTATGCTCAGAAGCGACGGCGTAGGTCAGAATTGAAGTCGGTGTGAGTATGCGACTCAGCTCAGGGACAGCAGCGCATAACAAGAAAAGGAGGCGGTACGGCAGCGTGGTCAGAGATAGATAGCAAATATATATATTGCCCGACGAAGCGGTGTAGTCAAAAGTAGGTCAGAAACGGAGCCTGTACGGGTGCAGGCTTGAGTCGGAGACTGTTGAGCCAATGGCTTCGGGGCCAGCAGGTACGTTGGCGATCTGCGCGGGAAAAGGTCGAGGTCAGCTTCGGCGTCGACGGTGGGATGTCTGCGGATGCTGCGTCGTTGGCGAGGTCGTGCGTCACCGAGGCGTGGGAGAGCACGAGGCACCGCTCCCAGCCTTTGACTCGTTGTGCGAGAGCGGCGTCGAGGCGCGGGGAGCACAAAGCGCGTCACCTGGCTTTGTCTCGTTGTGCGAGCGGCATCGAGGCGCGGGAGAGCGCGGAGAGCAGCTCCTGGCCTTGGTCTCGTCGTGCGTCGAGGCGCGGGAGTGCTCGAACGCAGCCCCAGGCCTTTGTTTCGTCGTGCGTCGAGGCACGGGAGAGCACGAATCGCAGCTCCTGGCCCTTCTCTCGTCGGCGTCGAGGCGCGGGAGAGCACGAGGCGCAGCTCCCGGCCATTGTACCGTCGAGGCGTAGGAGAGCACGAATTGCATCTCCCGGCCATTGTATCGTCGAGGCGCGGGAGAGCACGAGGCGCAGCTCCCGGCCATTGTATCGTCGAGGCGTAGGAGAGCACGAATTGCAGCTCCTGGCCGTTGTATCGTCGAGGCGCGGGAGAGCACGGATTGCAGCTCCCGGCCCATCTCTCGTCGGCGTCGAGGCGCGGGAGAGCTCGAAGCGCAGCTCCCGGCCTTTTGTATCGTCGTGGATCGAGGCGCGGGAGAGCACGAATTACATCACCCGGCCTTTGTATCGTCGTGCATGGAGGCGCGGGAGAGCTCGAAGCGCGTCTCCCGGCCTGTCTCCTCGTACCGACGTGTCCGGCTACGTAGGTCTGTGCGACGTAGGTCCGGCTGCGAGGTCTGTGCGAAGTAGGTCGGCTGCGTAGGTGTGCACGACGTGGGTCAGAGACGACTTTGACAGAGGTCCATCATCAAGTCGGTATGGATGCACGACATGCGTCAAGGGGACAGCATGGGCATAAGAACGCGATGCGGGTCCGGCGGCGTAGGTCAGAAAAGAAATCGGCCCGGTTGCGCGGCGTGGGTCAGAAAAGGGGGCGACGTAGATCTCAAATAAAGTCGGCCAGGGTGCGCGACTTGAACAAAAGTACAGCGCGTCGGGACGCGAGAGTGTGATGGGCAGTAAAGACCCTCACGAGATCGTGAAAGGAAAGAAGGTAGATTGAGAAAAAACAAGGGACGGCTCCCCAGTGGTAAATAGGTACAGCGTGGAAAGGTCTGATGAATAAAAAAAGGCTGTGGTAATAAGACGACGAGCAAAAACGGGGCGCGACGAGGTAGCAACGGGCGGCGGTCACTGGGCTTCCTGGAGCAGCCGTGACATGTGAATCTGCGATGGGCGACAAATCGTCGTGCTTCGCCGGGGTATGTGGTTGCGGCCGCGCAATGGACGCGGGCCGTACCAGTGCTAATGGGATGTAGCGGCACACAATCATCTCCACCAGCACCAACTAGCACGATGCGCGAATGCTTGGCGAGTGGGAACGGACCCAGCCATGATAGCCAGAGGTCAATCCAAGCACAGGACTGCGGGGTGCGGGTCCGCAAGGTACAAGGCAGAAGTAGAAGGAAAGGACATTGTGGGAGTCATGTCGCACGAGTTTATAACGTAGAAGAGAAAGGTGCATCGCACCACGACACGTATAACGTGGGCCGAATGGCATGCTACGCTAGCAGCCGGCTGCCCTCGTGGCGTAGGAGACAGAAGAAAGAGCAGGGGGAGGTCGAAGACAGAATAGAGGAACGGTGGCCGTAATACGGGACGAAAGGTGTTGTACTCACGAAAAGCCAGGCCATGGATCTCCTCTATGTCTCATCTATAATTGCTATTCTTGGTCGCGACGTCGGTGTTGACAAAAATCAGAGCGAAATAGATGCAGAAAGTCGAGAGTTTGCTGCATGCAGGGCGTGTGCTGAGACAATCCCGCGCTCTTTGAAGAGATTGAAAGGGCGGATGTAGGGCTTCAGGTGCGAGGAATTTGAGTAAAGTACCAGAAGACAGCATAAAGAAGCGAGGAAAAGGCGCTAGAAACGAAAGAAAACGGCGGAGAGTTTGGGGAGGTGGACGTGAAGACGAGGTGACGAAAGTCACGATCACGTCACACTCACACAAATCTCACGCTCCTTAGCGTATCCTACGATATCCTCAAGCCGTTCGTACCTCACGTCGAGGGTATCTCGGAATGTCGAGAAAAGCATTGAGAGAGTTTTGAGAAGGCAGCGATCAGCGGCTGTGTGACAGGCACCGCCACAGCTTCGTCTTGCTTCCTCCCGCACGCACTCTTTTTTAAAAAAAAGCGGTTTCTCTCTGTCACTGGACTCTGGAAACACGACTTGTGAAGGCGGCTCCACCAGATCGCGTCCGTGCGCACCGTCACCAAGACCCGTGCCGAGGAGCGCAGGGTCTTCCTCATCGACCTCGCCATCGGTCTCGGCATCCCTCTGCTTTGCGTGCGTCGCCTTTTTCCAGCTCGCGATCTTGAAGCTGGTATATACTTTATAAAGAATGCATCGTCCAAGGCCACCACTACAACATCTTCGAGCACATCGGCTGCCTCGGCGAGACCTACAAGACCCCGTCTCCGTCTTCCTCTTCCACCTCCCCCCCATCCTCATCGGCGCCCTCTTAGCAGTCTACTGTGGTGCGTCCCCTTTCCCTCTCCCCTCTTTATACCCCACTAACCCACCTTTCTATTTTCGTAGTCCTCAGCATCAAATCCTTCTACAACTCCCGCTCCCAATTCCGCCTCCTCCTCTCCGCCTCCACGAACAAAAACCTCAACCTCAGCCGCTACGTGCGCCTCATGGCGCTCGCCTAGACCGACCTCCTCACTACCCCGCTCGGCATGTGGGTCCTGTGCGTCAACGTGCGCGTCTGCGGGCTCTCCCCCTGGGTTTCGTGGGCCGATACGCACAGTAATTTCTCGCGGGTGGTGCAGGTGCCGAGCATTTATTGGCGCGCGGACCCGTATAGCACGGCGAGCGCCGAGACGCTGCGGTGGGCGACGGTGGTGTGTGTGTTGTTGTTCTTCGCGTACTTTAGGTTTGCGGACGAGGCGATTAAGAACTACCGTGTGGCTTTCAACTCTATGGCGAGGAGGGTGGGATACACGATGGCGGGCTCGGCGTCGGGGCTCAGTTCGACTGGGTGCGTCTTTCTTTTGTCCCCTCCCCTCTTTGCCTCCTTTACTGACTCGTCTCTCAGCGCATCCTCTAAATCTCTCCTCTCCTCCTCCTCGCGCGGTGCGTCTGCCACCCTCCCCGTCTTCATCCGAAAAGACACCACCCAAAAACGGGACTCGTTCGATTCCTTCTGCGATACGGACCTTTCGGCGTCGTATGGCGGGATCTCGCCGCTCGATTATGATGTCGAGAAGGCGCTTGCTTTCGGCGAGGACGGTGCGGGCCGGGAAAAGGGGACGCTGATGCTGGGCGACGTGAGCGGGATGCTGCCGGAATATAAGGTAGGTGATTATTCGTCTTCTCCCACCTCCTCGTCGGCGTCGTCGGATACGGAGAGCGTGGGTGGGAAGGGAGAGGAGGAGGCAGAGATCGAAGTGTTGTATTTACACCGCGCGAGCGTGCACATCCCCATCCCCACGACCCTCGCCCCAGCAGAGCCCGCGCACATGCACATCCAGAGGGCATCCGCTGATGTTCCGGTGCTGGTAGTGGACACGGCTGATATCGTTTGATTCCCTTTCCTTCCTTCCTTTCTCCATATCCATATCCGTACGAAAAACACCATACATGTTACGACGACTCTAACCTACGTATCTACCCAACTGTATCTTTAGCCCCAACTGTACTGTAGACATCCCACCATACCACCCTGACTCTGACTCCGTTTATTCATTCATCTATGTAGTTGTATACTGCAACGAAGAACGTTCATCTGAGTCGTTCTCGGTTCCAAGTACGCATTTTTGAGTTGTCTGAGTATAAGTTGGAAGTACGTTTGAGTGCTTTTGAGTTCTTGTGAAGTGTTTGTTGGGCTGGACTTGGTGCGAGTGAATTCGACTTGTGGATGTCGAGGAAGTGGGAAAGTTGAAGGGCTATTTGTACCTGTTAGTGGTGGGTTTTGGACGTGTTGGGTCACGTGCACGTGTAGCTCCGATTAGTGAACCGCTGGTTAGTAATTTTCAGTAACTAGTTAAGTGTCAACAAAAAGAATGGGGGATAATCTCACGCACGCCGCAAAGAATAGGTAGGATTGTAGGGCTGTGTAAGAAACTCCGTGTTAAATAACAGACCTTTTTTAACACCGTTATTAACATGTTAATTACATTTCTCACAATTGAGCTCCCCAGACCCATGTTATTAATGTGTGAGGAAGGGTAGGCTTTGGCCACAAATTTTTGGCTTGTCAGGCCTTCTGAGGGCTTGAAAACTCGTTGTGTGTCGTATTTTGGTCGTGTTTCGAGGTTGCCGCGGCTACGGCGCTTTGGGGGCTAAAATCCGGCCAAAAAAGTCGAGAAACCGGTGAGGAAAAAAATTCCCAAGCGCGCTTACGTCATGTTAAAAACCTTGTTATTTACATGGCCTTGTTAGATAACGGGAGGGGGGGTTGAATCTCACATTTTTCACACGGACAAATTTGATTCTTACACAGCGCTATAGGATTGATTGAATGAATAGAGCCTGGAGTCGTTTGAGTCTGGCGCGCCGAAATTCAATAGCGCCGGTCGTGTCGGAGAAACTCGAAATGCTCATGTCGTATCTGAGGGTACTTAAAATTAATTAAATACATGGCGTGATACACATAGAGTATGTTCTGATTTCAACATCCGGAAGTTGTCAGTGCGGGACTGAGGGGCTGGTCGGAGAAACACGAAGAAAAGGGTGAAAATCTGGGTTTAACTTGCGCTTACTGTCAATGCAACCATCAGCAAAATCTGATTTTGCTCCGTAGTTGCCAAACTAGATGCTGGGGTCACGGTGCGCGCAGGTGCAGACTCCAGAGTGCGGCACAGCAAACCAAAAATAAATGGGAGGAGCACGGAGCGACATGCGCCCCACCCGCGCCGCGCCTCCTCATCGCCCAAAACGCAATGCTTCCGTACTTCGTGGCAAACCTACGACTACCCAGGAATCCGGAAGCTGAGCGCATAGGGGACCCCCGCGGCGGCTCAGACTCGGCTCCACATGTGCCGGTCCGAGTGAAGGCCGGAAGAGCTCGTGGAGTTGGGGTATATCGATAGTCCGATGAGATCCAAGACGCGCTGGACGCCGGGGCGGACGGGGTGAGGGGTAGATACATGGGAGGTCGACGCGTGGGGGAGGTAGAGGAGAGTTCGAGGGATGCAAGCACGATCGCTAGTCGGCGCGAGCAACGGCGTGGACGCACTGGGTGGATTAGAATTTGGGCGCACGGCGCAGAGGTGCGGGTGCGGAGGACGGCGAATGCGGAGAGGAGGTTTATGAGGCGGTTAGCGAGCTAGTGGGAGCTGGGGTGTGTAGCTGGTAAAGCTCCGGGTAGCATTCAACATTCTTGAGGGTATCATTCTGGTGGGCTTCGAACTCTAAAACAAGCCGTTCACCACGATAATGGAAGATGAGAAGGGCAGGAAACGTACCGAATAACATCTGAATGGGCAGGGGGAAAGTACCGATGTGCCTATGTAACTGCCGCAGACTGCCGCTGTAATGTCACACTGCCACTGTGTCACACATCCATTGCCGCTGGCACGTCAAGTCTTCACAGAATTACTTCCTAGCCTTCAAACACATTTAGCGAAGGTTCATTAGCATCAATACATCGTTTAAGCCCGAAAACAGCAATCCGGATTTTTGGGGCCTGAGGTCGATATGCATGGTTTAAGCAACCCGGATTTTCATCGTTTGAGCAGCCTACTACCTACCAGAAGCGCGTCCAACAACTCTCATTTCACCCAGATAGTCGGCCAATGTTACATGCTACTTTCAACGGCCCGGTTCAATTTTGACGTCAATATTGGCAGAGTGAAGGCTCATTGGTCAACGTTCAAATTCCATTCCGACTGCGGCGTGGATGAGCAGTTAATCGGGAATTCACTCCCAAACAAGATATGGCACACATAATGCTAATGTTTGGACAATCAGTGGCTGGAAAATCCAAGCATGAAAGAACCACCCTGCACGATAGGTTGTTGCGTCTACACCAAGTTTGTGGCATGAATTTGGAAAGTCAAAATTTCAATTCCCTATAGTACTGTCATATATTGACTCGTTACAAGCCTTAAATAGATCAACCGACTTGAAGCTGTCGACGAAACACTCTCCCTCGTAACTCGCCGGCGCCGCCACTATCTTATGATGGTCGCCGTTCCCGCTCACCGCAAAGCACTCACTCGTCTTTTGCTGGGAGACCATACTCTCAGTGTTGAAAGACTTCGGTACCCGGCCCGGTATAGACTGTCAATCCCACGACATGAACGTCTGTGCCGTTTCTGCCGTACCGGTGTGGTAGGGCTAAATGCCCAGGAGGCGGGTTCTTGAATTGGGTTGGTGGCCGGTAGATTTTAGAATAGAAAGTATGTGAAGGGAGGAAGAAGACGAGGGTATAGATAGAGTGATAGAGACGTGAACGAGGAGGATAGCCGTAGGTTGTAGAAATGGTCACGAGTCAAATTCCGAGTGAATCCGAGATGTCGAAGGGTTTCGCACGCCGAGTGCGTACGGTCGAGGTTACGTAGGTCGAAGTTGAACACTGGAAAACACGGGATTCGGCCACTAGGCCGCACTGGCTCGCACAGATGAGCGTAAGACGTAGAATAATGATTTGCTGGCACCGTGGGTGCATATTTACTAGCCAAACAAATGATGTAAGTAAAATAAAATAAATCAGGCCCGAACCGAAACCAGCGTGTGGTTGAGTTTCCACACACCGGCCATACGGCTCTGCCACACCGGTGTCGAGGACGAGGTGCACGCCCTGCTAGACTGCAACACCTCGGTGTGTCTGGCAGATATGAGGGCGCAATTCCTCGAAGATGCCTTTCTGCGCGATGCTGAGCTCAAGGTGGCGTTCACGCAGATGAGCCATTACGAGTTTCTGGGTCGGCTGGTGTCTTCGAGGAAGGTGGTGCAGTGTAACGGATGGAGCTTCCGTCTGCACCCGAACTGCGGCGCGTCAAACATTCAACGCCCGCACTGCGGACACTGCGGACGTTGTTCTGTTGTGGTTCATTTCTTTGAGTTCTATTCTTAGTTTATAAACGACTTCACTATTTAGACACAAGGACAATTGATACGAATCTTACTTACCTTAGTATTTAGACACAGAGTAGTTACGAGTTTCTTTAGCTTTCTTGAATCATATACTTCATCCACTCACCTCGGACTGAACATTATCGATTTTTGAAGGTTCTTGCGGGGTCAGCTCGACTTCAATCGACGCGGACCTTACATTTTTTGAGTGGTATCTTTCTTTTGATTCTTATTGTCGCTCGGACTGATCACCCGGGCGTGGAGAATTTTTTCTGCAGATGTTGTTTATTGCGCAAAACCTACGGACCTCGATGGAGGCTGCCGTATCTGGTGCTCCCCGCTACGCCGGCGTTGGAGGCACCACGAGATGGATGGTAGGCACCATCCCCATATTTTTCCCCGCATCCGTCACTGAATCTGGGCTCTCGCGACGCCTTCTTGTTAATTGTGACATGGCCAGGATGGGGGACGGCTTCGATTCGCGCACGCCTGCGGCGAGGTCCGCAATCAGCACGCCGTCCGAGAATGGTGGCGCTGCCATGGAGGGCGTATCCAAGACAGGCGCGCAACTTCACGCTGGTCCTTCGCCGGAGTTCGCGGCTTTGCGCCACGAGGTGTCAGATCCCGCATCGATCTCTGGCATCTCGGCAGCACCCACGGAGCGCCAGGAGTCGTCGCGTCCCGCCGTTTGCGGAGGCGGCGACTCGGCAGCTATGCGCCACGAGGCCCAGACCTCGGCAGCACACGAGAAGCGCCAGGAGTCGTCGTGCTTGCATTGTACGCTTGACGACTCGGCAGCTAGTCCCAAGCGCCTGGAGATGTCCGGCTTGTCCGTTGGCACCTCGGCTGCTGAGCATCTGGAGAAGTCCAGTCTTGTGACTAAGGACGACCCAGCTGGTAATTTCCGCTGGAGCAGGAAGCTCGCGGATGATGGTATGCCTATAGGGCTGAGAACTTCGCGTGAACCTCTTGGCGGTGAATTGGGAGAAGGAACTTACCTCCCAAATTACTGGAGCACGCTGCTCGGAGCAAGCGCTGATCCACCTTTGGTTACAGTTAACGAAGTGGAGTCAGTAGTCGTAGCGCCATTCTTGGCATCCGGAGTCGACGCCGGACCAAGTGAAATGGAGGGCGCAAGTATTGTAAACTGTTCTGGAACGAATTTTGGTCAGAATTTTGCAATGATAGATTGGAACGACCTTATGGATACTGAGGATCCATTGGGGCCGCTTCCAGCATTCTGGACTGGTCTCATGGCAGACGCAGATGGCCAGGATATTGTGCTTCCGACGATTGAGTATGGAAAATCTCTGGTAGACGATGTCTTTGAGAGTCTGAAGGGCAGACAGACTTCGGAAATAGATGCCCAGAAATGCTGTGAGAGCGAACACGATTCAGACTTCGAGTCCACCGCGACATCGGAGACACTTACCTCGGATGGGGACCCTGCCATTTTCTGCGGTATGTGCCACATCGCAACTGCGCAGAGCGCGAGCTCAGATCCGGAGCCGCCGAAACATCGAAACGGCTCGGGTAAACCTTCGCGACATTCAAAGCGTGGGCCCATGCATCATACGGCCAAGAATAATCGAGCATACTCTTTTTCACATGGTCACAAGGTCAACGTTAAGAGCTTTAAACGGGAAGGCTCTGAATTACCTGATGAGGGCTGGTTTCGTGCTAGAACTGCTGCTCCCGGCTCCGACTCTCCCTCGTCTACCTCGGGGAGTTCTGAGTCATCCTCTGATTCAAGTTCATCAGAGGATACAAGGATGTCTAAATCTCGGCGTAAAATGGGTTTCACGCGCGGTGTCAAAATCAAGACGCCGTTTACCTTCGATGGAAGGGCGGATCTAGATGATTTTGACCAATGGACATACGAGATAGACACCTGGCGCGAATGGAACGGCATCAGCGAAAGAAAGACCGTCAAAATCCTGGTTAACTTTATGTCAGGAAAAGCCAGTCGGTTTTTCATGAAGCATGTCGCGCTTCGTCAGAAGGATTGGACATTGAAATCAGTTTACGAAGCCCTGTTCAACTATTGCTTCCCGCCCGATTTCAAGTTGCAATTGAGAGAACAGCTCACCAGCGTAGCACAAGGCAAGAATGATGTGCGGGACTTCCAACGGGATCTTGAAACATTGGCCGTGCGGTTCCCTGATGTCACAGAAAGACAAATTAGACAGATTTTCTGGACTGGAATTCGGGGATACCTGCGCTTGTATTTGATCGAGAAGGGATTAAATCCCGAGCGCAGTTCTATTCGCAAAATGGTCAAATATGCGTCGCGTCAAGAAGCAGTACATCAGACGCTCAAGAAAGAGAGGAGAAGAGCGTACGGGACGAGTTCAAATGTCTGGTTGTCTGGCAGCGGGGCCGATGTTGATCTTGAAAGTTCAGCCAGTTCTGAAAATGACAACAGTAGCAGAACCGGAAGCGAGTCCGAAGATGACTCGGGAGAAAGCGGTAGTGAAGAGGCTGCTGGGGCTCAAGAGAGAGAGCCCTTAACCGGAGGCAACAGTCGAGGCTTACTTCCGCAGGCTGAGTTTGAAAGGTTACGACGAGAAGGAAGATGCTTCAATTGCAAAGTCAAGGGGCATCTGAGTAGAAACTGCCTAGGGGTTGAAGCTGATGATACCGTTGAGTCGAATGCGATTCAAGCCCAAGACGCCGGTTCCGAAGAGAATTCTGAGGACGCGATCACTTGGTCGGACTCGTCGGAGGCAGATGACGATGACATATCTGACGGGGAAGACATTCAGACCGAGAATACCGTGTCGGAGGCGGAGTACAGCAACGAAGACGAATCAGAGACTGAGTGCAGGTCATACGAGTATCCCAATGATGGGTTGAGCGATTCGAGCGACGAGTATTGAGCAACGTTATTGTGGTCGGGAGCAGAAGAGAGCCTTGATCCGGTTCTGGAGCTGTGTGGGACGGTGATTCGATGTGGCGGAGAGTTCAAGTTGAGTTCGAGGCAGACTTCAGCAAGTAGAAGGCTTGTCTGGACAAGCCTTGAAGGGCGAATGTAACGGATGGAGCTTCCGTCTGCACCCGAACTGCGGCGCGTCAAACATTCAACGCCCGCACTGCGGACACTGCGGACGTTGTTCTGTTGTGGTTCATTTCTTTGAGTTCTATTCTTAGTTTATAAACGACTTCACTATTTAGACACAAGGACAATTGATACGAATCTTACTTACCTTAGTATTTAGACACAGAGTAGTTACGAGTTTCTTTAGCTTTCTTGAATCATATACTTCATCCACTCACCTCGGACTGAACATTATCGATTTTTGAAGGTTCTTGCGGGGTCAGCTCGACTTCAATCGACGCGGACCTTACATGCAGCGCTTCGCGAAATACGTTTGTGAGGCTTTCAGTCTCTTCGACAGTTATCAGCGTTACATTCCGGACGGATATGGTATACCTTGACATCATACCCATTAGATACCCATCTGTGACGGTCCGTTTCGTGAGAAGATTTCAATGTATTTCTGTCGTATCGTTCGGGCGGCAGTAGACTGTAGCATACATTTGGCTTGATGTATGTAGGTACAGTAGCCGTACGTTCCTGATTGGGACCACCGCGGTCAATATATCCTCCTCCTCCTCCTCCTCTTCCAGCAACGACAGGCAACATATATTTCGACGATGTTCCGAATTTTGGAGGTTGTGTGTCGCTGTAAGATGTTTCCGGATTCAGGACTATTATTGGAATAACTCAAATACAATGCAAAGTGGGCCGCTTTCGTGCTTACCACGGTGTTTTATGGACATATTAGAGTGGTTTTCCTCAATAATCTCGAAACTCATCTCAAGACTGTCGCCGCAGAGTGGCTGTGTTGCCGCTGACAGGATTCAACACGACGGCTGAACGACATTGAACAGTTGTGTGGGACTAGGATAATTTATTGAATGCTCAGTTTTTGTAACTGAGTGGTGATCTGTTAATTGCCAAGCAATTTGAGTGTACTTGCAATGGCAACCCTAAGTTAGAATTTTCGGCGTGGTGATAAGGTTGTAGTCGCGATGGTGAGCGAGAAGAACAGAACATTTATTCATTAGATATACAGCCGAATTTTTGGAGAATAATTGTGCCCAAGACTCCCCGAGGGCTACAGCACAACGTAGGAAGGAAGACCGCCGCCGAAATGCACAAGACTGCCGCTGCATAGTTGAAATATTGCCGCCGTTGAATGGTTGAGATTGCCGCGGGCATGTCACATTGCCGCTGTGTCACGACTGCTGACTGCCGCAGACATAAGCAGGACTGCCGCTGCACAGTGCAAATTTGCCGCAGACTGGTGCCATTTTGCCGTTGCAGACTACCGCAGACTGCCGCTGCAGAATGTTTGCATGTGTTGATTGCCGCCGACTGCCGCTGCATGGGATTGCAATTCACGTCTCAGCGGCGTCCACGACGTCCTGTTCAGACCAACTTGGATGCAATGCAGTGTATTAGACCCTGTACTATCTATATCGATGGTTTGGGTGGTCGGGGGACACCGCTAAATGTCAGTCCATATGTGCCGCAAAACTGACTGCCGCTGACTGCCGCTGAGACTACCGCTGCATGCAGCAAAAGCACTGCAGCGGCAAAATCCCTTTGCCCCATCTGAATGGGGCCGATGGCGGGATCGACCAGAATGGCGTGTTCTTTCTCGGGCCTAGACACGGAAACTGCGCTGCACAACGGCTTGTAGAGTCTCCACGGTAGATGCACAGCGAGGCGGCGAGGATTGTGGCCGCAATGCCAAGGATGCGTGTCGCCACTGTGGTGGATTCGTAAGTATGCATCTAAAGGAGGGGAAAAGACAAAGGAGAGACACGTTTGCATAGCAAGTCAACGAAGTCGATGAGATGGGAAGCGCGGTCTATATCGAAACCGATGCGCATACACAGGGACACCCTGCCTCGATCGTTCGATGATGAGTGTGAGGACGCGTGCATGGTGCACTCCATATGCACATGCATGCACGCCCACACCCACGTCCGCGTCCCAGGCGTAACACGTATGCATACTGCGCCAGCAGCGCACGGGGAGGAGGGGGATTACGAGGACGACAATGAGGGGAAGGAGGTGTTCGCACCGGACCCGCACCCGTACACGCAGCCGTGCTTCTCCATCTCTGTGAGTGCTCGAGTGTGTACACGTACCAGCGCAGCTTGAAGGCTACGCATCCCGTACCACCAAGTCGACACCCAGCGTCAGCGCTCTCTCAAGGCGGGGGACAAGGGAGAAGGCGAGCGCAGGGACGGGGGCGAGGGATGATGGGCAGGAGGAGTGGGTTAAGGTGTGGGACGGATGTATGTGCACGCATACCTAGACTTTCGGCCCGGTCTTTCTGTAACTCCAAAGTTGGCGTTCAACGTTGAACATTCGGCCACACTAAATTTGGTAATCATTGGTGTGGATGTCGAGTTTGAAGAAAGCGGAAGCCATGATAGAATTAATCATACATATATGTTGCGAGTACTTGAACACATGGGATTCCCGCCTAAATTTTGCAACACAGTTAAATCCCTGTACACCAATGCCGAGACAATTGTAATGATCAATGGAGAAATGAGTGAACCATTTTTTGTAACTCGTAGGGTTAGACAAGGTGATCCCCTCTCATGTCTGTTATTTAACCTAGCGATCGAACCTCTAGCCTGTTTACTACGAAATTCAGACCTTAAGGGAGTCAAAATACCGGGTAAAAATGAAACTCTTATAGATTCGCTCTTTGCGGATGATACAACAGTATACTTGTCATCTAAGGACTCACTGGACATGCTCTGGAGTATTCTCCGGCTATGGTGTGCCGCATCAACAGCAAAATTTAATGAACATAAAACTGTGCTGCTACCCTTTGGCAAGCCTAAGTATCGTGCTAAGGTACTACGAGAACGACGGATAAATGATGAAATACCGATAGGGCAATACACGAAAGCCTTAGAATCATTCCTGACGGCCAAACCTGCCGCATGCTCGGTGCATGGATCGGAAATAGTGTTCCACATATTACACCATGGCCTTCGGTGCTTGAAAAAATTGCGAAACACCTCGAGATGCCTCGAGAGGTGGAAGGCATCGGCACGGACAAAGGAAACGACATATCATAAACATGGTAATCGGAGGGAGAACGCAGTATTTAACCAGAGTGCAAGGAATGCCGAAGGACGTCGAACATACACTAATTAAAACTGAACATATCTTCCTCTGGGATGGAAAAAAAGCTAGAGTTGGCCATGAAACTATGATTCTTGATATATCCGAAGGCGGAAAGCAAATACTGGACATAACATCCAGCAATGAAGCTATTGATCTATGGAACCTACAGTCATACCTCAAACACGGAGATGAACGTGCATCCTGATGCTATTTTGTTGACCATATCTTGGCAAAATTCTTAGAGCTGAGCTACCTCAATCTGCGTCCTGGCCAAGTTATAAACATTTTTTTACAAGACATTCATGTACCAATTTCTGAGAGAACTCCACTACCAGATGAAATCAAGCGGATGATTCTTGTTGCCCGGAAATATAACCTCAAATCTACGGGTTTGTCAATTAGCAATGAGGTGAAGTTAGCGATGCCAATCTGGAGGCACCCGGCTACCAATAAACTCCTGTATCAGCAGGCCTGTCGTCGAGATGCCGCAATATGTCTTAGATTAATACATCGAGCTCGAACAGTTGGTGATACAACTACCATTGCGAACCGACGAACATTGGTAACCAGAAAACCACACCAAGTGAATCCTTCCGGTATTGGCCAAAAAAACTGTGGCTGCCCGTCGTGTTATCAAGACCGAACACTACTAGGGTGTCAACACCCAGGACAATGCACTGAAACTGCAAAAATGTTGGTAGGCAGTATTCGGCCGAAGTGGAATCCCACCCTTTCCAATCATGACCTATGTGACGAGCTCGCGCTAACCGACCAGGAGCAACAATATAATGAGCAGCCAATTCGGACAGATGAGATGATAGTCTTTGACCCAAACTACACCCTGACTAATATGAGCAGTGGATTCCGAATTTTTGCCACCGAAGAGGCACTCAGTGCAATTCCAGCGAGAAGATATAATAATATACGTCGACCAGATCCAAGTCTCGTAACAATCTTTTTATATGCACAGATCATACATCCGAGCCAATATGATTCTGAACTCAAGGTCTTGATCAAGACAGAATCTAATCTCGTGAATGAAAGCGAAATCCTATCATTAACTTTTGACAGACCTGAAATACCTTTGGTATTTTCATCGGCACTATTGGGTGGCCTGCTGGTAGTGTTGCAGAATACACAGACAAATGTACCGCTGCTTGTCTGCTCCTCCTCGGACTTTCTATCCCGAGCCCTTGTTAAAGAAAGAACAAGGTTTGAGAATGACTTACTCGATCCAAAATTCCGCCTATTGAGAGCCGTGTTGGCAGCTTTGAACGAGAGAATTTATTTCAAGAAAGTGTCCATAAACCATGCTCAATTTCTGACCAATAGAGAGTTTGCGGTTGAGCCACCAGATCAACTGGTGGCTAATTTTTCTCAGGAACTCCCCGTCCTTGGAGGCTAATGTAGCCACCATTTATAGCCCCCATAGAGAGGATGAAATAGTGGCTAGCATGCAATGGATGATCCTGACACTAACCTAAAACACGAGCCACCAGTTGATCTGGTGGCTCCACCGCAAACTCTCTAATATTAATACACGGATTGTCGAAGTGGACACGGAGATTGATCTTATGTTCGAATCCCCAGGTATACTGTTGTCCAAAGGTTCACGGAGATTTTTCAATAAGGTTATACGGATGTTAAAACCTAGACCTCAGCGAAAAACTACACTTATAAATCTAGACCGCATTCGCTGTTCGGTCCAAGAAGTTTGTGGGTATACGCCTACTGATGAAACTATCTGGAGATCGATCCGCTCTGTAATTCTTCAACGCTTAACACACGAATTCTTGTGGAAATGCATACATAACATATTTAGGGTCGGTGATTTCTGGTCCCACATTGAGACCCTTGAGATATATGGGAGATGTCATGTTTGTGATGTCCCTGAAACCTTGGAACACATTGCGTTGGGATGTGATGCATCTCGTCAAAAATTAATCTGGGACCTAACACGCAACCTTTGGTCCAGAAAATATTCCCAATGGCCGACTTTGAGCTGGAGTCTGATTTTAGGATGTAACCTCGTAAGATTTAAGTCAGATAGAGACGTTGTCATCCCACAGAAGGGGAGATTATTTGCTATTCTCGTCTCAGCTGCATGGCATACAATATGGAACCTGCATGTAAACCAAGTGATTACAAACCCGGTGTGGTAGGGCAGAATGCCCGGGAGGCGGGTTCTTGAATTGGGTTGGTGGCCGGTAGATTTTAGAATAGAAAGTATGTGAAGGGAGAAAAGAGACGAGGGTATAGATAGAGTGATAGAGACGTGAACGAGGAGGATAGCCGTGGGTTGTAGAAATGGTCACGAGTCAGATTCCGAGTGAATCCGAGATGTCGAAGGGTTTCGCACGCCGAGTGCGTACGGTCGAGGTTACGTAGGTCGAAGTTGAACACTGGAAAACACGGGATTCGGCCACTAGGCCGCACTGGCTCGCACAGATGAGCGTAAGACGTAGAATAATGATTTGCTGGCACCGTGGGTGCATATTTACTAGCCAAACAAATGATGTAAGTAAAATAACGATAAATCAGGCTCGAACCGAAACCAGCATATGGTTGAGTTTCCACACACCGGCCATACGGCTCTGCCACACCGGACAGAATACTCACTGAATCAGCAGTTCATAATCAATGGTTGAAAGCTATCAATGGAGTCTTACAATGTGACTGTTTATTGACTGACAAAATTCGACTTGGAACACTCACGTTAAATAAACAAGTGGTTTTGAATACATGGAGTGGCCTACTTATGGACGAAGACTCATTGCCGGAAGACTGGACACATGAGGGGGTTTTAGTGGGTATACGGCCCATAATTGATAGACATGGGATAGGATAAATTTTTAAGGCCAGAGTCCCACACCGGTTTAAAATATGTGCGTAACGGCATTTCCTCCTGGACAAAATTCACCGGCACCGACTGGCTAATACCCAGCAACCCAGCGAATGAGCTTCGAATGCTTCTGCAGACAAAGTATCATTATCCTAAATGCTCCAAAAAAAAAAAAAAAAAAAAAAAAAAAGCAAGAAAGCGGAAGCCAGCATTCAGCGGCTGCGCATACACCGCCACAGCGTCCTCATCCTAATTACGTCCTCCATCTCGCTGCAATGCTCTTGCAGTGTTCAAAAAGAAACCTGAATCTTCGTTTCTAACCTCTTTTTTTGCCCAAATCTCCTATATTCTTGCTGCGGGTTCAGCACCACTTGCGGATCCGATATTCGGAATTCTTCGAAACTAACCTCTCCTTGACCTCTCCCCGAATCCTCGGAACAGGTCAGTGGAAGCCGTGAACCATATTGCAACTCTCTCTTTGGATTCAGGTCCAGCGCCTCCCAATTCTGATCCCGTCGCTTTTTTTCTGGTCTGGGTCGGCACATTATTATTTTTATCTTGGAGGCCCTTGCTCTCGGTGCTCCCGAATTCATCTGGGGTCTGAGGGCCTCAATAATGATCTACTCATCCTGTGTACTACTCAGTTCTACCATCTGCACCCCGGTCTCTTGTATGATTCGATGTCTTCTACACGTCTGATGGAGTTCTCGCAATTGCTGTCTCGGATGGACATCCAAATTGACCTGCCTTGCCGAATGTTGATACATACTTAATGTATGTGCACGCTGTTATAGCTCTACAATCGCAGCCCGACGAACTGCCAATATTTATCAGCCACATCTGCAACCTGCGGTGGAATTTCTCCCTCCTGCCTGTGCACGTTACTTGATCTAATTCAGATTGCACCCACTTATCAAACTGGACTTTACGCTATCCTTGATAATCACCTCATTCAGATAGCGCGCGCACGCTGCGGAAGATGATCGAACTGAAATACTACATCTCTCTCAGGGGTGTAATTGAACGGGCCCGCGTGGGTCCACGAGCTCGAGCTCTGGCCTACTCAAGGCCCGCACTATCCTACTCTTTGCAATAGCCTTCAACTCCCGAGATGACGCTGTTGGACACGGATGAGTCAGAGCCTGAATCTAACGCGACATATTCATGCACCCTACACCCTTCGCGCCAAGCATCATTTCCTTTCTTTTCTCAAAATTGAAAATACGGATTGTGTTGGCAGAAATATAAATACCAATGCTGTTCATAGAAATTGGACACAACCCACACCAAATTGCTTTAAGGTGTCTCCTCGCCGTGTTCGATTGAGAAGATTTGACGTCCTTGAGACCATGTCTCATCATCGACGCCGATTCGAAATTCGGTGGTACATACAACTCCTGGAGGGATGGTCAACTGAACTCGAGAGGTGATCATGATATGCAACACCACTTATTCACGCAACTCGCCCAAGATTATATAGTATGTTCTCCGCTTGCGCATTTAATAGACATAAAGTCGGATCAGCGCCATTCAGATGGCAGTTCGGGACCCGCACTTTCTCCGACACTGGGATTTGTTCCCGGACCCTCATATGATGTTCTATGGATTCGGATGGTTGTTTGTTGCCGACTCAATTAGAATGAAATGATCAGGATTTAATGATTTTTCAAGAAGCTTGTACTGTAGAGACTCCATTGACCTCGCACTTTTATGGCGGCAAGGATATCCAAGCAGTCGTTCTATATTGTATTCACCTGAGGAAGGGATGGTAAATATTCTCAATCATTGGATCAGTTAGGGTGCAAATTCTTGTGCATCCTACCCTCGGACTGGCCGGAGGCACCATATCTATAAATTTAACTATGGTTGTTCGAGATTTGGGTGAAGTTAATTCGCGACAATTTCAGACTGATGAAAGGACACCTACCTCAGATACCCCGTATTAGTTTTGCAAGGAGGAAAAATGATTGTATTTCTGTCCTCTGGCTGAGAGCGATTTTTTGTGGGGAGAAAACTCGAGTTAGATCTTATTGAGCCATGTGTGGCTCAAAAGTTTTCTCCCTTGCACTGGTACATGGACGAAATTCTCTGTGTTGTCTAAATCTTGATCAAACTCACTCTGATTCAGCTCACTGTTATGATTCTGCGGCTAGGCCTTTCTTTAGCTTCGTTTTTTTTGCCATGTAAATATTACCAATGCTTCTATGATACTTTGGTGATGTCTGTACCAGAGCGTATCAAGTACCCGGAAGGTACTGCACTGACCAATTGGGATTCCTCTTTTGAATTTTCTGATCGATTTGTTAAAGATACATATAAGAAACACTATGATTGACTCAAGTCCTCCAATGCCCCTTAAGCTGAACCAGCTGATTTTTTAGTTGTCCCGGTGCTTCCATGCTATTGTCATCGAATTCTTAGGCTCCTCAGCCTCAGACAATTTGCCAAGACTACGGTATGTTGACGCCAGATATCGCATAGTCCGCAAGGTGTCGGGATGATTGGCACCCAGAAACATCTTCCTCTTCTCTAGCACAACAACCTGAAGCTCTTCAGCCTTCTGGAACTCGCCTAGCTCGTGGTATGTACATCCTAGATTACCCATAGCTCGAAGAGTGTCTGGATGGTCATTACCAAGAAAATGCTTTCGTTTCTCTAGCACTACAATTTCAAGCTCCTCTGCCTGCTGGAATTTGCCTAGACGGTTGTATGTTGCAGCCAGATTACCCATAGCTTGAAGAGTGTCTGGATGGTCATCCCCTAGAATCTGTTTTCGCTTTTCCAGCGCTACAACTTTCAGCTCTTCTGCCTTGTGTAACTCACCCAGACTGTGATATGTTGATGCCAGATTACTCATATCTCGAAGAGTGTCTGGATGGTCATCACCAAGAACAGGTTTTCGCTTCTCTAACACAGCAACTTGCAGCTCCTCTGCCTGCTGGAACTTGCTTAGGTGCCAGTATGTTAATGCCAGATTCCCCATAGCCTGAAGAGTGTCTGGATGGTCATCACCAAGAACCTTTTTTTGCTTTTCCAGCACAACAACATTCAGCTCTTCTGCCCTGTGGAACTCGCCTAGATGACGATATGTTGATGCCAGATTACCCATAGCCTTAAGAGTGTCTGGATGGTCATTCCCAAGATCCTGTTTTCGCTTCTCTAACACAACAACTTTCAGCTCTTCTGCCCTGTGGAACTTGCCTAGATTTTGATATGTTGATGCTAGGCTACCCATGGTCCACAGAGTGTCTGGATGGTTATCGCCAAGAACCTGTTTCTGCTTCTCCAGCACTGCAATTTCAAGCTCTTCAGCCTTGTGGAACTTGCCTAGATAATGATATGTTGATGCGAGATTACCCATAGCCAGAAGGGTGTCCAGATGGTCATCACCGAGAATCTGTTTTCGCTTTTCCAGTACTATGACTTGAAGCTCTCCTGCCTGCTGGAATTTGCCTAGATTGCCATACGTTGTAGCCAGATTCCCCATAGCCCAAAGAGTATCTGGATGGTCATCACCAAGGACCTATTTTCGCTTCTCCAGCACCAAAACCTCCAGCTCTTTTGCCTTGTAGAATTGGCCTAGACTGCGGTAGATTGATGCCAGATTCCCAATAGCCCAAAGAGTGTCAGGATGGTCATCCCCAAGGCAATGTTTTCGCCGTTCTAGCACTGCCAGATCAAGTTCCTTGGCTTCCTCATATCGTCCTGCACAGGAATATATTGTGCCATATTGTGCACCAAAATCCACAATCACCTGCTGGTTGCCATGCCTCAAGCAGTCAATGTGGGAAATTAATCCCAGAGCAGCAAGTTGTTCATGCTCAGAGGGGATTTCATAAATGGACATGCCCATTATGGAAGCCATGATGGAATGATATGAGTTGGGGTCTTTGATTGTTGTTTGACTCCAACTATGCACCAGGGGATGAATTGAAAACATTTTTTTCTCTGGATTAAAGCTCATGAGAGAATAAGCTTTGATTTCATTTGTCACTTTCAGGAAGCCAAGAGTGTCCCATTTGCCTTCAGGGTCTGTGGACTGTTCAAGGAACCCCAGTGGTTTTTCCAGTGCCTCTCTAGATGGAATAGCCAGTTGAAATCTGTATGCTGCAGCCCTGCTGAAGATTTCCTCTGAAATTCCATCCCAATGGAGAAATGAACAAAGCTGCAAGAATGTTGCAGCCAGTGGACTGAGCTTATCAAAGCTCATTTGCCATGTTGTGTACACTGTCCAGGTATAGTTGTCATGGCTCTGAGTTGGCTTTTCGCTCAGCAGTTGGGCCCGGTTTTTCATATAGATATTCAAATAACTGTCCAGACCTCCAGACTGTGAGATGAATGCTCCTGCTTGCACAATTGCCAGAGGAAGGTAGCACAATTCCTTTGAAACATCACCTCCAATGAAGTGGCTAAAAATGAACCTGAACTCACCTTCACAATCTCAGCCGCAATTCTTTTGTTGGCTAATGAACTCTCTTGAGCAGCACTTTTGAGTAACAATTCCACAGCATCTGTCTGCTCCATATCAGACACAGCAGAGTTTGCTCCAGCATAGACACAGAGCCCAGGGTTACGGGTTGTGATGATAATATTTCCATGATTGCACTGGGGCAGAAAAGGATTCAGGTTGATCTTTGGGTCATCAGTGTTGTCATAAAACAGCAACCAGTCTTGTGTTTTGGTGAGCTAGTTCAATGCATCTTGTGAGGAGTTTCCAACATTTTTCGCCAAGGCAATGCTCTTTAACCCAGTATCAATGGTTTCTGCCGTGCTGCCATCAAGGAAAAACTTGTCTGAGAAGCTAAACTCATGATTATTGACATGAGTATTTACAGGGCAAATTTGAACTTACCATGTTGAGTCATTGATAAATTTCAGTCCAATTTGTGTCTTCCCACCACCACCCAGTCCATGCAGAATATAAATATACTGCTTCCTGGTCTCATGGTTGAAAAATTCATGCATTTTTTCCAGGATCACCTGTCTTCCATGAAAAATTCTGGATGGTAGAGGGCAATTGTTAGTCTGTTGAGCAGTTTGATCTGCAGAGATACCTGCAAAAACCCAGGTGAAAACAGAGTAACAATATTGAAATGAGAATCTTACTGGGTGGCATCACAGTTGTATAAATATAATTTAAATTTCCACCAATGAATGTCCCGCCATTAATTACCTTCTGCTCCTGGGATTGGTCATCCCAAGGTCGGGGATTGGTCCCAGCAACAGAACCTATGACTGGTGGTTCAGGTTCACCAAATGGCCCTCCCACAAGCCCCAAGTTAGAGACATCCACCATGGTTGGAAGATGAAAAGATGGTGTGAATGGGGGTTGTGTTTCTTCTGAAAATATATGGGTGGAAAAGAGTGGATTTGGATTAAGTCCGGTCAACGCCAACCCAAATTGGTTATTGGAGGATGAAATCTGGCTGAAATCCCCTGCGACAGATGCAAAGCTGGACATGGGATGTTCAGAACCCGTAGAATTCATTGAATCATGAAATAGTTCGTGATATCCCTCAGTGAAATCTGGCACGCTGTGCATGGTGCTGAATGACCCCAAGGGGTGTTGAGAATTGAACTTGTGCTCCTGCGGGGGGATGTAAATGGCAGAGAGTTCGAGAATGATGGACCAGATGCAGCAAAGGTAGCCCAGGGGTCTTCATCGGCAACAAGGAGGGATGAGCTTTGTGTCCGATTCAGAATCTGCGGACGCTGAGAAACATCTTTTGGCTTCATTAGATCTTGTTGATTACATTGGCCAGGCAACATACCATATGGTACCATCCTCGCAGCTCCAAATCCTCGGTCATTCCTTTCCACCCCTGATAACTCACGACTCGGGCCTTCTGTCATAAATTCTAGTGCACCGATATTTTGCCCTGACATAGCCTGCGGACGATGGATGATATTCATGTCCCCTGCATTGTCGATGAAAGTCCCGCCATTGATTTGGAACCCAGAGGCAGAGGTGAACAGTGGCATGGGTGAAGCAGAGGAGAGTGGGAGACACGTGGCACGCTGAGAAGCCGTTGTAATGCAGTGCACTATTGCTGCCGAGCTCCGCTCTAAAAACGGCGCTTATTTAACGTGATCTTTTAATTTTAATTTTTAGTGGATTAACCGTTCTTTAACGATGACCTCGGTGATTCTTTGTATCTCTTTGTGTTCATCTCCATTCTAGGGCTTCCGCCCGTTGCCGTCGCCACGGGTCGACGGCACCCGTCGAACGGGTGCCGTGCCCGTTCCATCAGCCATATTTTTGCCCTCGCCGACGGCCGTTGAAAAATGGCCGTCACGGGTGTCGCGACGGGTCCACGGCTCGCCGCGCTAACCTCCGCGTAACCTTGGGCCGGAAAACCGCACCTGACTTTATGCAACCCACCGCGTCATCGTAGGCCATCGCCGCTCGGCAATCTGACCCATTTTTTCGCTTGTGAGAGGGAGATCTAGCTTAGCGCCGGGGCTAAGCGCCCGGCCATCATGCTTACATACTACAGCGCCGCCGTCTATTTTGTCTCTATTCGGTACGTTCCTCCACATTCGTGCCAGGGTGTGTTCTGCGTTCATTATATGTAGATTGTACCGCTGAAACCGACCCAAAAATTCAGATTCTGCGCCAATTCTGCGCGGTGTACCCGTGATAACCCGTGGTACCGTCGACGGCCGTCCCGTTGACCGTGCCGTCCCGTCAGAGGTTTGAAATACAAAAAACGGCCGTTGCCGTCACGGCAACGGGTGGAAGCCCTACTCCATTCACTGTTTCCCCTTCTGTATGGCTCTCTTATCGTCCTTTTCCTGGGCGTTAAATTACTTCTGCGCAGCCTGATTTCATGCCTCAACACACCATGCGGCTGAACAGCTGACTGGTGCACAGTTTTTTCCTGAAAGGATCGCAGTTGCTGCTGCCTACGGCTTATCAGGCCGGGAGGCCACGTAGCCCACAGAAGATCCTCGATCGCGCGAGGAATGAAAGGTCCCATGTCCGACTATGATTTCCCGCTCTCCCCGTTTTCCCTCGCATCCGAAATTATTGAAATTGCAAAATTATTCTGGTAGTCTTCCCTACCAGGTGAAAGCTTCTATCTGCCACTGGTTATCTCCCTATTCTAGCCGAAACTGCTCGTTGGATCTCACTGGCATATCACATCTCCCGTTTTAAAATCTTGAGCTCGTCGAACCTGCCTGCGTTGAATCTTTCCCGTCATACATGTTTCTGACTGTTCCACCGCCCCTTCGAGCTCTCAGCACCTCACGTGTAATACTCCCACTAGTTTCATGTCCGTGCTTGATTCCTCGTTATCTGTTTTGATTCAGCCGAAACTTTCTCTGGCTGCAATAGTTGCTATCAATTCTAAATCTGTTCTTCACAGGCCGGACACGACCAGGTTTATTCTGTCGAGTGGAGCTCCTGGCATACAGCTAATTCAACCCCTTTCTCGCCTACAATCCAGCCTGCCTGCAATTTTGCAAACACCTTTTTTCGGGATTTCTCGGCCACAAGGAGTGTCATAATGAGGACGTCCTGGACGGTGAGTCCTCCGTCTGACTCTTTTTTTTGCCTTCGTCCTTCTTCGTCACCCCGCTGTATCATCATAGTGTGTACTCAAAGTAATCTGTGAATTTTCATCTTGGAATTGCCAGAGCGAAGCGGCGGCCTGTATTGTATTCTTTGATGTTTCCTTTTTCATGCCACTAAACATTCAGCCCTGATACTTCAGCCGCCGACGTCTTGTCACCATACGTTCTCTGACGGTCTGACCGGTGACGGACTATTTACACGCTCTCCACCTGATGATTTCTGAGTCCTGGCTTTCTCTCCTCAATTAATCGGACTCGGTGTAGGCACCGGTCGACTTTTCTCGAAACACCTTCGAGACAGGCCACTTGCAGCGCGTATTCCACCCCCCGCGTCCGAACTGTGTTCAAATTCCTCGCCAATTCCTCGTCGTCTTTTGTCACCGCCAAAATTCCATTATCGTCTCCTGAGCCAGGCACGCAGAATACGGGGATCAAGCTTCCAGCGTCCGAATCGAATCTTACATGTGTTCCCTTCGTTTTAAATTTCCAGGTCACCAGACTTCCTCTACGGCTTACCTAGGGAGTGATATGACAAACAATCTGGCGTGCTGTACGGAAACAGCCGGCTTTCATGAGGAATTATTCTACTTCCGTTGCTGGGTTCGACTCCCCTTGTATCATCTAAGCACACAACTCTGAAAAGTGTGCTTCCCTGGTCAGAAGCAAGAAATTTACCCTGACTGCTTATTATTTGCTGGCCTGAGATAGCTGTGCGGGGCCATGGCATGTTGCACCGGTTTACATGATGGATATCATTAGCAAGGTCACATAGTTCAACAGCTTTCAAGTGCAATTCGGACTTTGAAAAAAAATTGCAATGCAACACCTTAGTTGTCCCACAGCCACGCAGTGCGCTCCTGCCGTACGAAGAAAATATTTCCCTCAGTTTTCCCACGCAATTCGCTGAATCTCTTGGCTACTAACAATCATCTAGCAACAGAGTGTTTCTGAAAGAATAGTATGGGCAATACTTAAGTGAGCCCATCGTAATGATTCTTCCGTCCGGAGTGTTTGAGATCATACTGCACAGCTAAGGTCGAGGGGATAAAATATCCATCAGTGAAGGCGTGGGTGTCTGCACTAGCAGGTTGTACAGACTTGAGCAGGAAAAATACAACAGTCGTTACTTTAACGGTAATTCACCGGCACATTCCAACCAGGTTTTACTAGGTTTTACCCCGCAGTTTACAGCCAAATTGGAGCCCGGCAACAATGCACACGGGATCAGATAAGGGGCTGAATATTAGACCGTAAGGCAACTCTCGACGTGGTGATTCCGCAAAATGCCGCGATTACGCATGTGCGCGTTTGAGCTGGTATGACCAACCACAACTCGAAGATAAATACTTAAAATCAAGCTATCTTGCTAGAGGTACCCCAGCAGGAGAAGTGAAATTTGGAAGTGTTCTCGAGGGCCGAAACACGGCGGATTTTGCTTCACGAGCTGCTTCAGGAATTTTAAAGCTTTCGCGCTATATCAGGGCCTAGGATTGCTGAAGCTTGCGTAGAGTCTCGAGCTTCGAATTTGGACATGCAGCATGTTCAAAGGCGGTCAAACAGCCGTCGTTCTTCTTCCCATACTATTATAGGGTCAATAATTCAAGGGACACTCAGCGCGGTTTCGTATTGGAGTCCAATAGAGGGTACAAACAGGTCAATAGTGTGACAAGAGCTCCAAGAGATTTTGACGGCTCAGAGAGCACTCGGGGAAGACCGACTTGGATGAAGGAAACAGCTCTGGCAGATTCGGACTCTCGGAGAGCGGGAGGAAAGGAACAGCAAGCAGTAGTACCTGTCCACAGAGGCCGAATCAAATACAGTAGATCTAGATGTACTTCGTGCCTCAGAAGGTCCATGCAAAGGGAGGAGCTGACGCAGGAAGTCGTGAAGATGGAGAGGAAGGATCCCACGTTGGTCTCCTCTCTCCCCATTCTGCTTGAGCATTCAAATATTCAATGCCGGACTTTATAATATATTCATCTTTTCAATCCATTCAGTGTCGAGTGAAAGCCAGCGCTGGGAGATATCAATTTTATTTCATCGATCGAGTACAATCACAAACTACTTACCTAAACTACGCACGTTATTCCACAGCTACGTTGTGCGCTCTTGCGGTATGAAGAACCAACAACTATACTCTCGAAGTCTTCCCCGGCAATTTAGCTGAATCTTTTGGCTACTTACAACCGTCTAATATCGTTCTGTTGTGTTTTCTGACATGAGTAGTAGGCAATAATTAAGTATGAGTTCACGTATTCATTAGTATTATTCCACCCGGAATGTCTCCCGTTGGTCATACTGTACTGCTAAGGTCGAGGTCGAGGTGACCAAAATATCCATCGGCGCAGGCGTGCGTATCCGCACCGGTTGGTCGTACAGACTTGAGAATTGAGCAAGAAACATGCAACAGTCATTGCTTGAATGGTAATTCAGCGTCACATTCCAACCAGGTTTTACTAGGTTTTACCGCGCAGTGCACAACCAAATTCGAGCCAACTAAAAATACATGCGGGATCAGACGAGGTTCTGAATGTCAGGTATTAGGTACTGTAAGGCGAGTCTCAACCTGGTGATTCCGCAAAATGCCGCGATCGCATGTGAGCTGGTATAACAAACCACATCTCAAAAGAAATACACGGAATCAAGTTATCTCAAGCTACACCCAGGAAGGAGAAGCGAAATTTGGAAGTGTTCTCGAGGACCAAAACACGGATTTTCCTTCACAAGCTGTTTCAGGAATTTTAAAAGTCTTCGATGGCCTAGGTAGCATTGAAGCTAGCATAGATTCTCGAGGGTCGAGTTTGGACATGCGCCATGTTCAAAGGCGGTCAAATAGCCGTTGTTCTTCCCATAATAGTATAGCATCAATTATCCAAGCGGCACTCGGCGCGGTTTCGTATTCAAGTCCCAGAGGGAACAGGTCAAGGTATTGACAGGAACTCCATTAAGAGATTCCTTCGTCTCAGAGAAGACCACCCAGGCAAGACTGACTTCGACGAAAGAAACAGCTGCAGATTCGGAGAGCCAGAGGGAAGGACAGCAAACAGTAATCTCTGCCCACAGAAGCCGAATCGAAGACAGTGAATCGACTCCGTGGTTCAGAATGAGCCCATAAAAGACTGCGCTGATGGAAGACAAGAGAATGGAAGAGAAAGGATCAGTGCCTACATCTCCCTCTCTTGGGCATTTAAATATTCGAAGCCGGACTTTAGAATTTATTCATCGTTTTCAATCGCTTCAGGGGCTGGCCACAGCAAGCGCTGGCTTCTATCAATTTTATTGCATTGATTGAGCATACAATCTAGGTGCGCGAACTAGCATGTGGTAAGGTATAGATGAGTATGCCGGGGAAGTGGGTACCGTAGCGCAGGATGCGAAGGACGGTGCGTATGCGGGCGCAGTGCAAACATCGGAACGATCAAACGGAAAGAGAGAAAGAGAGGAGCGCGGGACGAGGTCTCTGCCAGTGGAAGGAGGGTTCCGTCGTTGGCGCGCGCTGTACTCGCTTGCGGCGTCACTTCGAGGGAGCGTGTGTGCTCGCCTCGCCCTATGCGACATCAAAGCCATATCCCCACCTCGGCGTCCCACGGATTGGTGTGGGCATACGCGTACACCGGCGGCGGCGCGACCCCGCACCCGGGAGGATTCGGACCCACACTCCCCATCCATCCCCACCTCCACCGACGCGCGAGCGCGCACATCTACACCCAAAGTCCTCTTCAGATCGGATGCAGAGAAACACATCCGTAATCCGCGCTCGCACGAGCAAGGCGGGTGCGCAGGTACCCTGCCTCGACGTTGATCGCGTATGCCCGTGCCTGGGTGCCCATGCGTAGCGCGTTGCCTCGACTCTAAAGAAAAAACTAGCCGCGCTCGACGGCGAGGACAGGGCTGAGAGCGAGAGCGAGGGCGATGGGGAGAACATATGTCCAGATCCATCTCCGCACCTCCGTCTCCGTGCGCATGCGCAAGACCCATCGACAGGTGAATGGGGGAGCGGCGGCGATAGCTCCATCTCTCCCTCTCTTTCTCGCGGGCAGAGCGGTAGACACACCCACGCTTCTTCATCTCCACTGACACCAACATTTGCACCGAGATGCGGGAGTGCGCGGTGTCCATCTCCATCTCGTTCTCGTTCTCCACCTTCATCCCTGTCGACATCGAGATCCGATCACGCGTTCTCTATCCCTCCATTAAGAAGCCAAGTGCGCACTGGCATAGCGTCGGTGTCGTAGATAGCGCGGAGTGCCTGTGAAGGTCGCCGCAAGGTCATAGCCCACAAGGGAGGCGAGGAAGGCGCCGCTGCGGCTGTCCGCGAGCGAGGCGGGGACGGATGCTGGAGGCCCCGCTGGGTGCAGGCACAAGCTGCGGTACAGGACACCCGAATGGAACGGCAGGAGAGCACGAGGACACGCGACGTTAAGACTACGCGAGCAGCTGGAACCCGCGCAGAGAGGACGCAAGCAGCAGCTCAGATTCGGCTCTGCGTGTACCGGTACGCGCGCGGAAAGTGCGCGGGGAGTTGTCCGCACGCAGGCCAGAAGAGCGCGTAGACGCGGGCTGTATCGACAGGCCTATGAGATCCAAGATGCGATTGACGCTGGGGAAAACGATGCGGGGACGTAGATGAGTGGGGGGGATTGAAGAGAGCTCGAACGAGGCGAGTACAATAGTATCTATTCGGCGCGAGCAACGGCGTGGATGCGCTGAATGAATTGGAATTTGAGCACACGGCACAGAGAGGCGCGTGTGGGGGGAACAGAGCATGCCGAGAGACGGTGGATGAGGTGGTTAGTGGGCTAGCAGGAGGCGAAATGAGGCGACAATGTAGGCTGTAAAGCGCCGGGAAGCATTCGACATCGTCGCGGATATTGTACTGTGGAACTATACAGCAAGCCGCTTAGTGCAATGGAAGGAGAGGAGAGAGGCAAGGAACGCACCGAATGACATCTGAATTAAAGGGACTCCGAGGCCGATGGGGAAATCAGCACTCTTTCTCGGACTTAGACATGGAAACTGCGCTTGCACAACGCGATCTTGTACAGTTCGTTCGGCTGATGCACAGTGACACGGCAGAGATCTAGACCGCGATCCCAAGGATGCGTGTCGTTGCTGTGGTGGATTCGTAAGTACACGCAAAGTAGGGAGAAAGGACAAAGAGAGACATACATATATCATGCCGGTATTGTCCTTCCACACCCAGCAAGTCAACAAAGCCGATAGAATGGGAAGGCGCGGGCTATATCGTGAACAGACACCGAGACGTCCAAGGGCTCCACGCCTGGAACGGAGGTAGGAAGAACGGCAAGGGACGGTGATACGCTGCGCCAGAGATATTCGCCACAGCAGCAAATTATCAGACCATTGAAGTAGGAGGGCGGTTATCCGAGAGGTATTGAGGAGGCGAATCTGAATGACGTAGGCTGAGTGGAACCCAGCGAGTCGTGCACCGGCGATATCGAGCAAAGCGTTGAGAGAAAAAGCAGCCGATCAGCGGCTGTGTGACAGGCACCGCCACAGCTTCATCTTGCTTCCTCTCACTCACGCACCTTTTAAAAAAACGGCTACTCCCGATTGCGGGACTCTGGAAACACGGCATGTGGATGTCTCTGGCATCGCGCTTGGCTTCGACGAACCTCTGTTTGTTTTTCCCGGCTGGCATCTACGAGCTGGAATATCAATCCCTCAGAACTGACGTCTGTCTCCCCGAAACCAACTCCAAGCTGCCGGCCTGGAGATTGTTCCTTTTGAAAATCGTTTGTCTATTTTCAAGGGATGACCTCGTTATCGTTGTATCCATCTATTTCGCGCAATGTATAGCCGCAGCGCTGATCCCGCATTCAGAACTCCCAGCGCATTCTGCTTTCCGCACTCCTATCTCGGGTATGAAACCACTCAATATCCATCGCATTGAACCTCTCACTATTCTTGTCATACCCGGATGACCCACCTTGCAGCTAAGTCCCCAAAAAAGACTATCAATACCGACACAATCCGCGGAGCTATCATAATGCTACAATCGCGGGCTCCCGTACCAGGTCCAGTGCCGCTTTTTGGCATTCTACGCTTCTTGGCTACTATCAAAAAAATTGTGCACGCTGAGCTTGGCAGAAACTGTTACGATACAGATTTGATGAATTAGAAATCTTGTGCATGCACCGTCCCATTTCGCTGACACTATATCCGCCAATCCAGAAGACTCAATCCTCGCAAGGTCCACTATAACGGAACTTATTAAAGGCTGGCTGTACGGAATCCATACCAGTTGGGCGGCAAGATTGCGCTCTACTTCAAAGGACGAGGTATTTATTTCACTGTCATGAATGATGCGGTATTAACACCCTTGCCGATTCGACGCTATTTGACGCGTCCTGATCCAATGTACATCGATGGTGTGCGCTTCTCGATACGCACACCGTTCCCTCACGGAAGTGGAATTCTCCCTTGCCGTTCTCGAGATTCCGGGCCCTCAAGATTTAGCAGAGCGGAAACAGCGTTCAGGCGGAATTTATTTCGGGTGTCTCTTCGGTGCGTTCGGTTGGAAGTAAATTAATCTTGATTTTTTTAGAATGACACCTGATAGACAGTGTTTGAAATCCGGTAAGTACTACGTCTCTCCTAGAAGGGTGGATCGAACTTATCGGGTCGACTGAATTCTAGAGGCGATATTGATGGCGGTACTACTCGAGCTCACCCGTGATTGTATACATATGTTCTTCATGCATGTGTGCTCACAGTGGATCTCATTTGGATTAGACCCGTAACATTCATTTAGACGACACTTCGCAACCGCGAGCGCGATGGAGTAAATATTTTTATTTTCATTTCTCCTATTGTCCCTCATACAATCTGAAGATGACCATATTAGACTGAAGCTAATGCAATGATTCTTGCCGGAAGCATTCTGAAACTCGTCGTCACGGTGACAGAATCAGCTATCCCATGCAATAATCGACATATCCGCGCGTGTTGTGATATTATCTACTTTCTCTCCACCCACAATGACGCGCTACGGAAGCGATATCAAAGACACTTCACTTCCTTCCGTAATCCACCTATACATTTTCTGCATCCTGGCGATGAGGTTCAAGCCAAGCGATATGAAAGCCGCAAATAATGTGAACTGACCTGGACCTGAGAGGCTTCGGCACTTGCAAGTTGGATCCACTCGGATCCCTAGTACCAAGTCCGATGCATGGGTTGTAGATTTGACTTGAGAACCACTGTCGGTAAACCTGAGAGCGCCAACCACTCAAGACATAGTTGAGTAAGTTGCTGCATTGCACTGCCAGAATCCAAAGCACCCTAATCACATTACCTTTGGTACTCACATTTTGAGGCCTGCATTCCAGATCTGGAAGCGCGAAAATGTGCCACGGCGATGTCAAAGTCAGAGTTGAACCGTGAAATGGAGGACAAGTCAAGTGGTAACGAAACCCGTATTCAAGTCCTGATGAATTGATGTCAACGAATACGAAGACGGGGATCCCGAAAAAAAGAACATAGAAGTGCAGTGGGACAATGAAAATAATCAACAGGGTTGAGAATGACAGTGTTTGAATAACGACGAGTCAAGCCCGCAGGATGAGATTTCTCGAAGGAAATGGCAGTAACCGATTCAGACTTGAACGCGACAGGATGAACTTGAAACCATTTACAAAACCAAATGCAGAGCAATTTCAAAACCTGGGAGAGTGCGATGTCGAGGTACATTGAACATTGAACATTGAACATTGAACATTGAAATTTGAGGAATCATCCAGGCTTGGGCATCGGTCGGGTACATACAAGCAGATATTTGGGGTCAAAGGAAGAGCGATGGCAGTCTAAGCGCTACAACTACATTTTCACCTTCAACTCTATTCCCATGCTGGCTCCCATGGCCAAAGGAGGTGAAGATTCTGGAATCTTGAAATGGCAGACAAACAAGTATTTGAAGCGTCGGTCTTCTTGCTTTCATTCAAGCCAAGATTTACAGTAAGCGGAAATCCGGTTTCTTATTAATTTCTCTGCTCAGAGGTACAAGCCACGATAAGCCAGGGAAGAAGCAGCGGAGAGGTCACTGTCGCGTACTAAGAGAGCCGGAAAGAAATTGCGGACGGAGAGGCCTCAAGACTCGGTAAGGGAACAGGAACAAGTCGAGCCAGGACGCGGAATTACCGCGGTGAAATAACCCCGTGCTTCAGACAGAGCGCAAGAAAGAGTCAGCTGCAGGAAGACACAAGACGGAAGAAAAGGCAGGAGAGGAAGTATCGGTAGCTGTGTACCCCACTCGTTGAGTGCTGCGTGCGGGCACCCAGAGCTGAACTTGATTCATTTTTGTTTCCCAACTTCGAGCGCTGGATTTTATCAATTTTATTTCATTGATTGAGCACAAAATGAGCAGTAATTGAATAAAAGAAGAAATCATATCTGAATTTAGCTCGCTGTCTCGTTGAGCGCGATGACCGTGCGTATGTGGATGGGGATGGGAGGTAGGGTGTACATCAAATGGTGCAGAACATAGGGATCCGACCGAGTTTAAAGAGAAAGATAGCGAGAGAGACCGAGGAGGGAAATAGGAGCGAGTGCGAGGGTGGGGCGGGCAGAATGGACGCGCACCAACAGCGCACCCGCGCGAATTATCCATCTCCATCGCCACCTTCATCAACACGCGAGTGCGCATCAACATCCATAAGTATACCCTGATCCACGGAGTGTGCGCCCTCCGTATCCACATAGAAAGCAGATGGCGACGCCGGCGCGCATACGCACGGACACCCCGCTTGGATCACCCGATGACGAGCCGGAGCGCGAGAGTGTGGGCCCGCACGCACGCCCACCTTGATATCAACGTCTGCTGCGTAGCGCGTATGCACCGCGCACAGTGAGGGTGAAAACAAGGGAGGCGGGGAGGAAAGGATCCATTCGGGCACCCGCACCCCACGCTTCTCCATCTCGCCGAGTGCGCGAGTGCATACGCGTACCGGTGCAGCTTGAAGCCTGCACGTCATTTACCACGCCAAGTCGACGCCGGCATCGGCGGTGGGGGCGATGGGGAAGGCGGGGCGATAACGGGCGGACAGGGGGGGAGGGTACGTCCCCGCCTCGACCGTACCTGTGGCGGCGCCAAACCACAGCGTAAGCCTACTCGACGAGGGGGAGGATGTACGTGCACGCGTACCTGCACTTCTCTATCGGCATTTCCATCCCCGTCTGCGCGGGTCTGCCTTCATACAATCGTCATCTGTATTGTCATCCCATCCCCATCTGCGAGCCTCTCCGTCTCCATCCACCACCGTCGCCAGGCGCACGAGACGCGCGAGGTGCGCGCGCAAGATGCCCAAGGCCGAGGAGGTGGCGTCCACAGCTGCTTCATAGGCATGAATGCGTCCCGCTGCGCCCCCACTCGTGCATGAGCAGGGCGACACGCTTGCTCTGCAGTAAGCGCACCCCGGCAAAAGCAAAGAGGGAGGGGAGGGAAGGGAGCGAGACGTATCCTGCGCCCAAAAGCGGCCTCCGCGCGAACGCAAAAAGCAAGCGCGCAGAGGACGCCCAGCCTCAAGCGTCGCCTGCGCACCAGCGGGCCGGAATAAGGCAGGGATTCGCTAGTCCGGAAGCCACAGGAGCGCGCGGGAATGAGAAGGAAGTCTGCGGTTCCGTGCAGCTCCCCCAGTGGATGATGTGGGAGCGCGAGGCGGAAAGGTAGATCCACGAACGCGGGGGTGAGGGGTGCGAGAGGGAAGTGAGCGTCATGAGGCAGTCAAAGCGTACATGAATGTGGAGGGGAATTGGGCGCGAAGAAGGCAGGAGGATGACGTATGACAACAGTGTACGATGCGGAGAGCAGGCTGATGTGGCTGGGCTAGAGGTACGTAGGCAGAGATTGGCACTCGAAGTTGTCGAAGACGTCGTAGCGGTGGCCTTGGGCGATGAATTCTACGTGAAGGGTGATTGGTACAGGCAGGAGAGGAGGAAGGTGGGGGACGCACCGAGGGCATCTGCAGGAATAGAATTCCGAAACCGATTCAGCCAGAGCGACGCCGCGAAGGATTATGACAACGGGTCTCGATACTTACTGCAGTCCACTCGTAAGTATGGATGACACGACAAAAGGACAAAGAAGATGCACTAATGACACACCCAGCCTGCGAGACGTCGCGGAAGTTATCCTTCCCAGGAATGAGTTAACCAAGAGCATCATCGTATCAGGGACAGAAAACACCCACAAGTTCCATGCCTGGAGCGGCAGACTCAGAAGAGAGCGGTCATGCCAGACGAAAGGAGGCCGCTGTAACGATAACCAATCGCAGAGACGTGCTTGAATCCAGAGCGTCGTATATTGGCGATGTCGAGTTTGAAGAAAGCGGAAACCAGCGATCAGCGGCTGTGCATACACCGCCACAGCGTCGTCATCCTACTTACGTCCTCCATCTTGCTATTCTCTTTTAGCGTTCAAAAAAAATTCGACTCTTGGTTTCTAGCTTCTTGGTTTTACGAAAATCTGGTCTGTATTGTTGGCGCAGGTTTAGCATCACTTGCGGATCGGATATTCGGAACTCTTCGAAATGATCCCGAATCCTCGAAATAGGTTGAAGCCATGAACCACATTGCTGTTTTCTACCATTGGACTCGGGCTTGCTGTCATCTAGTGCCTGCTAATTGTTAATTAAGTATGTTTTTTTGCTCATATTCTTGTCCTGGATGATCTTGCTGCGACACATTCAGAATCATCCGGGGTCCGAGGGGCGTCAATGCTGATTGATTCATCCCACATTCTCCTCGGTGCTACCTTCCACGCCCCAGTCTCTTTAAAACCCAATGTCTTCCAATGTTCTCGCAACTCCTGTCCCAGATGACCGCTCAGACTGACCTGCCTTGTCGAATGTTGATAGATGCAGTATGTGCGTGCTGTTATGGCCCTAAAACCACAGCCCTCCCTACCAACTTACTGCACGATAAACTGCGAGTGTTTATCAACCACATCTTCCTGCTGTGGTATTTCTCCCTCCTGCCTGCACCCGTTACTTGATCTAATTCAGAGTGCGCTGACTTATCAACCAGGACCTTACACCATCCTTTATAATCACCTGTTTCAGCGTGCGCCAGATACTGTGAATTCAGAGGCCCGAACTGAATGCCTGTCTTTCTAAATGGCCTGATCAAGCGGGATGCAGACTATGATAACCTATTGGCTGTTACTCGTGCGAGTCCACTCTATAATGCTGCCTTAAACCCTGAATTATCTTGCTCTTGCGCAGTAGCCTTCAGGCTCTTAACCCGACGGTGTTGGCACAGATATCCATGCATCCTAGAGATCTTTCGCGCCAAGCCAGTTGAGTACGATGAGTACGATTTCCTAGCCGTTCTCAGATATATAAATACTAATTCTGTTGACAGAAATTAAATACACCCCACACCAAACTGATTCCAGGTATGTCTTCGGCATGTTCAATTGGTAATTTAGTTGTGGAGAGTTAAAAAATCGCTCTCCTCAAGAGGTTAACTACCCAGTTCTAACCAACTCCAACACTATTCGGTGAACTGCGTGTGCAAACTGAATGCAATAGTCCCTTTCATTGACGGCGTGATCTCTTGTCACACACGCTCGCAGCTTGACAGGTCCCGTCGAGTCTTCGGCACTGGAATATTAATGCCATTCCCACCCTGCGCCGCTTTCCGAGCTCGCAAACAGTTTTCTCCACTTTTCTAGCTCATCTTCCGCAGGGCAACAATCTCGATCTCGAGTCCATGGAACAGAGTCCCCATGGATCTAACGTTGCTTCAGTCTGCTCTGGTATCTCGAGATGAGATATCACCGCAGGTCTGATGCACTTGCTCGGATGTATCGTCGAAGACCACCCTTGTTGAATACAACTCTCTAAATCTTCTGTGGTGTATCTTTCTTTCTCAATGTCTGGCCACATACCTTGGAACCTATCTCGAACCCTGTACTCCCGAGAGTCAAAACATTGACACAAGGTTAGTTGAATATCTTTCTGCCTTGTCCAGACCGCTGCTCTTCCCCGCCATTTTGGGCTAGATTCCGTGAATGTCCGAATGACCACCTATATTCTTTATTGATTCAGTGGCATGGCATTGCGAAATTTTCTCTGGTAAATCCTGATCCGACTCTAGGTCCACACTTTGTTAGCTTCATCTTTCTCCATGTAAATGTTGGTGATTACTTCCATGGTTAATTATACGTTGGTGACTATTCTACGTCCCATTTTGACGGGATTTTGTACCTCTGATGATGCATATTGATAGGGTTATCTTCTCGCCCACCTATGGGCAAACAGGTCTGTTCTTTGCTCTGGAAATTGACGGTCTTGAATGATTTTAAATCCCAGCAAATGCTCATGTCCGAAATTAATTGAAAGAAAGGCATACTTGTGTGTTTGACAAATTTATGCCATTCATATGACCTCTTGTATCTTGAGTGGATCTATTCAAATTGATGTTAGTTTAAAATTTCTGATTCATCCATTACAAATATGTAACACAACGGAAAAGTATATGTATATAGGAAACACTATGATTAAGTCAAATCCTCAGATCCCTCCTCATCTGAACCTTCCGAATTTTCACTCACAGAACCTTCTGGTGCTTCCTCATAGTCGCGAACATAGGTCTCAAGCTCCTCAGCCTCAGACAGTTTGCCAAGACAGTGGTACGTTGATGCTAAATTCCACATAGTGTGCAAGGTGTCTGGATGATTGGCACCTAGAAGCCTTTTCTGTTTCTCTAGTGCAACAATTTCAAGCTCTTCTGCCTTTTTGAACTCACCTACACAGTGGTAGGTCCATCCCAGATTACCCATAGTCAGAAGAGTGTCTGGATGGTCATCACTGAGAATCTGTTTTCGCTTCTCCAGCACTACAACTTCAAGCTCCTCTGCCTGCTGGAATTTGCAAAGACGGTTGTATGTTGCAGCCAGACTACCCATGGTCCACAGAGTGTCTGGATGGTCATCACCAAGAACCTGTTTCCTCTTTTCCAGCACTACAACTTCAAGCTCCTCTGCCTGCTGGAGTTTGCCTAGATGGTGGTATGTTGCTGCCAGATTACCCATGGTCCAAAGAGTGTCTGGATGGTCATCACCAAGAACCTGCTTTCGCTTCTCCATCACTACAACTTCAAGCTCCTCCGCCTGCTGGAATTTGCCTAGATTGCCATATGTTGCTGCCAGATTCCCCATAGCTAGAAGAGTGTCTGGATGGTCTTCACCAAGAACTTGTTTTCGCTTCTCCAACACAACAACTTCAAGCTCTTCTGCCTTGTTGAACTCATCCAAACTGCAATATGTTGATGCCAGATTCCCCATAGCCTGAAGAGTGTCTGGATGGTCATCCCCAAGAATCTGTTTTCGCTTCTCCAGCACTATAACGTCAAGCTCTTCTGCCTTGTTGAACTCACCCAGACTGCGATATGTTGATGCCAGATTACCCATTTCTCGAAGATTGTCTGGATGGTCATCACCGAGAACCTGTTTTAGCTTCTCTAACACAACAACTTGCAGCTCTTCCGCCTTGTGTAAGTTGCCTAGCTTGGAATATATTGATGCTAGATTCCCCATAGCTCGAAGAGTGTGTTGATCATCATCACCAAGAACCAGTTTTTGCTTCTCTAGCACAACAACTTGCAGCTCCTCTGCTTGCTTGTACTGGCCCAGCTGTTTATATGTTAATGCCAGATATTCCATAACCCAAAGTGTATCTGGATGGTCATCACCAAGAACCTGTTTTTGCTTTGACAGCTGTGCAAGATAAAGTCCCTTGGCCTCCTCATACTGTCCTGCATGGTAATATATGATTCCGTATTGTGAACCAAAATCTACCATTACATCCTGTTTGACATGCCTCAAAGAGTTAATGTGGGAAATCAATCTCAGACTAGCAAGTTGTTGATGGTCATAGGGGATCCCCGCAATGGACATGCCCATTATGGCTGCCATGATGGACTGTTGGTCTGTGATTGTTGTTTGACTCCAGCTATGCACCAGTGGATGAATTGAAAACATTTTTCCCTCTGGATCAAAGGTCATTAGAGAATAGGCTTTGATTTCATTTGTGACTTTTAGGAAGCACAGGGTGTCCCATTCTCCCGCAGGGTCTGTGAAGTGTGCGAGGAACTCCAGTGGTTTTTGCAGTGCTGCTCTGGATGGACCAGAAAATGAAAATTTGTATGTTGCAGCCCTGCTGAAAATCTCCTCTGTGATTCCATCCCAGTGGAGAAATGAACAAAGCTGCAGAAACATGGCAGCTGGTGGACTGAGGCAGTCAAAGCTCATTTGCCATGTTGTGTACACTGTCTGGGCATAGTTGTCATGGCTTTGAGCTGGTTTTTCGCTCAGCAGTTGGGCTCGATTCTTCATGTAGATGTCCAAATAACTGTTGAGTGCTCCAGATTGTGTGATGAATGCTCCAGCCTGCACAATTGCGAGAGGAAGGTAGCACATTTCCTTTGAAACATCACTTATGATGAAGTAGCAAGAAACAAATATCAACTCACCTTTACAATCTCAGCTGCAATTTTTGTGTTCGCTGATGAACTCTCTTGGGCAGCACTTTTGAGTAACAATTCCACAGCATCTGTCTCCTCCATATCAGACACAGCAGAGTTTGCTCCAGCATAGACACAGAGCCCGGGGTTACGAGTTGTAATGATAATATTTCCATGAGTGCACTGAGGCAGAAAACCATTCAGGTTGATCTTTGGGTCATCAGTGTTGTCGTAGAATAGCAACCAGTCTTCTCGTTGGTTGGCAAGCCACTTCAATGCATCCTGTGAAGTATTGCCAACATTTTCCACTAAAGCAATGTTCTTCAACCCTGTCTCAATTGTTTCTGTTGTGCTGGCATCAAGAAAGAAGTTGTCCGAGAAGCTAAATCCATGATGGTTAATATGGTATTCATTTGTCAAATTTCAGCTTACTGGGATAAGTTGATAAACCTCAGTGCAATTTGTGTCTTTCCTGCACCACCTAGACCATGCAGTACATAAATGTGTTGCTTCTCGATATCTTGAGCAAAAAACCGATTCATTTTGTCCAGAATTGTCTGTCTTCCTTGGAAGATTCTTGAGGGTGGAGGGCAATTGTTCATCTGATGAGCAGCTTGAACAACAGTGATATCTGAAAGTCCCAGGTCAGAGTGGGGGAGCACTATTGAGATGAGAATGTTACTGGGTGAAATCACAGTTGCGAGGGTTGCATTGATTTTGTGGACTTGAAAGTTTGTATCAATGGCTGCCAGTAACTGGAATAAATGAGAATCATAGCGCTGAACAAGTTGGGTGTACCTACCTTGAGCCGTGAGCATATTTCTTGAATGTTTTTCTGGTACTCCGCAATCTTATCTTGAATGCTACTTGACTTGACAAATCCCTTGATATGAGCACGGAAGCCTTGAGGTTTCTTTCGCATTTCCTCGACCCCGTGGATCACATCCTCCAAGAACCTAAATAGAATGAGTGGAATTCCAGACAAACATGACTTGAATACCTCTCAAAGTCTTTGCACAGACCCTTCAGCTTCGCAGCACCTGTATCCCCATGCAAGGATATCTGATCCTGCAGAATATACATGATTTCCATTGCAGTCGTGCATAGCTCTTTCAGATCATCACGATTCTTCTTTGCTTTCTACATTTACAAGAGTTAGTCACATTGTCCATAAGGTCACTATGAACCAAACCTCGACAGTCTCCAGCAATATCACCACCATTCCAAAGGCACCTTTCACATAGGGGAATGGCAGACATTCGCCGGCAGCTGTTATCATCTTTGCAGCCACGATAGTCGGAGCAAGCCAGTCTGACTTTGAAGCTGGAGGACCCTGAGAGCGTGTTTTAGATGACTGGGATCTCATCATCCCTGCCATTTGAGGGGAATTGGGTCCAGACTTGGAGGAGCTGCTGGAGGACATGACGGGTCGAGATGAAAGCTGTTGCACAGCCTCGTGAGTCGTGGCCGCTCCAGAAATAGATCTCTGATCTTTGTCAGATACCGGCGGTTTCTCCCGGTTGTTCCCGGTGAGTCGGTTATGGGTAGAATTATTCGAACTCTAAAGATCTATATGTGTATCCTGATCGCAAAATTCAAGAAGATTCGCATGTGTAATTACCACTGCCCAAAGACGATGAATCGAAGGCCACGAATAAGTACGTTAATTCAGCGGCACATTCCAACCAGGTCTTACCCCAGTGCACAGCCAAATTCGAGCCAAGTAGTAATAATATATGCGGGATCAGACGAGGTTGACTCTGACTGTTAGGTAGAGTCTCAACCTGGTGAATGTAGAAAATGCCGCAATTACGCATGTGTGCATTTGAAAGCCGATACAATAAACCGCAGCTCAGGAGGACTCGAAAGAAATACTCAAAATTAAGTTATTCTGAGGAGAAGCGAAAATACGGAAAATTGTATTTCAAAACATTTCTTACTTGTTTTGAAGTTGATAAATTTCAACCAAGATCAGAATCGGGACACAGCTCAGACCTACGCAGCATGTAGGTCCTGGTCATGCTCAACAGATGAATGGCGAGCAAACGGGTATTTGAGGCATCAGCCTTCTTACCTCTTTTCCAATTCAAGCGGCACCGAATTCGTGTCGTATTAATTAACAGCCAATGGTAGGGCGAGGGAGGAGGCCAATTGTTAGCCAAGCAAGGGACTGAAAGGATGAATGAAGAGAGCCGCGGCTGTACTCCCCCCACTCTGCAGAGTTTGAGGTTCATCCGAAATCTAAACATGTTCCCTTCGCGAAGGCAGTTCACCCATTGAATATCTCAATCAATATCTGACGCAGCCTGAGGTAGGACTCCTACCTCAGCTACCTCAGGACGAAAGAACACAATAGTTAGTGTGATCGTGTTCACCTAGCAGCTACTATGTACTTTGAGGCAGGTTATGCGACGAACACGGAGTAGTGGTGTCGCTGCGGGGAGGAGCCTCGGTCAGTTGCTGCAATTGCCCTCAAGATAGACCGTAAATGCAAACTTCTGGGGGCTCCGAGAGCAAGGACATATGCAGTATTCACAGGAGTCGGGGATTCAATCAAGGTTGGGAGATCAGGGATACGAGAATCCGATTGATGTGACCGATTCGTCTGAGGATCCGTCTTTTCGCCATGGGGAATGCCGGTGGGAAGCTGCAAAAGGGAATGGATGCTACCAATGACATTCCTTGCGCTGTTTCAGCGAGACAAGTACGGATCATCGAGAAGCTCTTGTGCACTGGCCCATTTTACTGGGTTGAGAAGAAGCATGTGCCACATGAGTCTGACGAGGCTTGGGGGATCTTCCACGCTCAGTTGGGCGAAAGCTCTTTCCTTCCATCCCCACGAAACATTTATTGTACCCGTAGTGTGGTTTAATATCAGAGCATTGGAAGGTTCGTCGGCACGAATGAATGGAATACCGTCATGCTGAGCGTTGTAATATAAGTTGAAGAAACCCGCGCTAACTCTAGGAGCAGCCTCGAGTGGTGAAGGGTTGGTATGGACGTCGGACACTAAACTGGACTGAGAATATTTCAAGATCACCGCAGAGGCAGTCTCACTCAGGAACAATCCCCTTGAAATTTTTAGTTTTCATGCATATGATCATGAAGAGAAAAGTCGCACAAGAATCTAAGAATGAGCTGCACAAATGAGCCGCTAACAGATCTACCTTACCCTCAAGACCTGTTGATATTCAGTACAACATCTGCGGAGCACACATCGCAGTCGATATCCCGAAATCGCGCAAGAAACTCTTCGGGAGTCGCCGGGGTTTTTGCAAGGTTTTGATGCCTAGGTTCGTCATAAGCTATATGCAAGCAAAGTAATGTTAGACTACGTTAGACGTTACCAGGTACGCAAAATGCGGCCGCACACGTTGGTAAGATGAACCTCCTCAGGAAAGCGCGTAGCGGCCATAGGCCCCGCCATCAGCGGCTGTGCAACTTACTGCCCTCCTGCTCACGGCGCTCATTCAAAGCTGAATATTTATTCACCTACTCACGCCTAATTCGTGCCCGGTAAGTAACTAAGTGTTACAATTTTCTTTATTGAATGTTCCATCGCAAACAAGAAGTGGCAATATAGGATAAACCAAATTTAAAAGCGAAGGTGTATCGATTGAAACGGTATCGCGGATTCTCCGTCTTCTACGTGGGACGTATTGAGTAAAAAGGAAGAGGGTGTGTGCGTGTGGAAGCGGGTGCGTGAGGTGTGGAAAACATGAGAGTCGAGAGGAAAAGTAAAAGGAAAAGGAAAAGGAGACTCGAGACAGAGAGAAAGACGGTGCGCACCACTGACCCCACATACGGGGGCAAGCCGCATACGCGTTCCCCCGCGCGTATTCTTCATCTCCACCTTCGCCTCCAACGGCGAGCGCGAGTGTGCATCTGCACCCAAAGCCGTGTGCCGTATCCGTCCATATGCGGGTGTGCATGCAGGGGGCCCTCTGCTTTCATCTCCTCCGCATTCAGATCGTGCGCTGTCAACGGTGTAGGCAGAACCAGCCGCACCTCCATCTCAATATCGACATCGACGTCGCGCACGTTCGCGTACTGGAGCGGCTCGAAGCCACTGTCGGTCGCGCTCGATCAAGGGGTCTACCGCGGTCGAGACCGATGAGCGGAAGGGAGGTGGGGAGAGAGGATAAATTCGCACATACATACGCAAGCGCACCACACGCGCTACTCTCCGCGATAGTATATGAATACGCAGGGACGGGAGGCGTACACTGCATCGCCTGCGCAAGACGGCTCGGGCAAGGGATAGATGATCGCAAGCCCCGTTCCCCACGTCCCATGCGTACTGCGGCACGACCAAAGCCTGCACGCACCCGTCCACTGCGCCAAGCCGAAGCCGGTCGTGCTTGAGGATGGCAGCGACGGCGAGCTCGCTCCCGCGCTCGACGACAGCGATGGGGAAGGTGCGCGCGGGCAGGGGGAGGATACACACATCCGCACCCGCACCATCTCGTGCACCTTCTCCTCCTCGTCCATCTCCCGCTCCATCCCCTCCATCTCCATCCCCTCCATCGAGATCACCGTGTGCGACTCGGACGCCTCGTCCTTCGAGATCCCTGTCCGAGCCTTCTGAGACGTCGACATCTGGGCGAGTGCGTGCGGTCGCTGGAGTCATAGAGGGAGGTGTCGCAGACATGCCCCGCAAGGGAGCGAGGCGGGGGCGAGGAGGGCACGATGCGGGTGCGCGTGCGGGCTGGTGCTACGGGCTTGGGTGCGATTGCTGAGTCTATCTACATCAGCCGCATGCCGGATCTGAGGAACGAAAAGGCAGGATAGCGCGAAGACGTACATGCGCACCGCAGGCACATCCACCTTCCCAGTAAGTGGCCCTTGAAATAACACTTCTGCCTCCTCTGTGGACCCAACAAGCGTGTAGAGCACCCTGGTCCATGGAATCATCGCGGTGGGTGCCCGGCAGCAGGCCAGGAGAGCGCGGGGACCTGCGGCGATGATAGAAGTCCGCCTAGGAGACCCACGATCACGGTGCAATTGGGGAGCGCGAGAGCCTGTGGCGGGGCCATGGGTACGTGATTGCGGGCAGCGGGCGTGAGGAAGGAGCCGGGCGCAGCGGTGGAGAAAGGCATGGAGGGTGTGGACGACGTAGAATTACACTGGGCTGGCACGGAGGCCGAGGATGTCGTGGGACGACAAATTCATTCGAGGACTCGTAAGTACGTGGAATAAGAACGAAGTGAAAGGAAAAAGAAGGCGCACAGAGTAGCATTTGAATGAACGGAGCACCAAGGCGGATGGCAAGATCGCGTCGAAGGATTGCGCGCGCCATTTCTCGGCTATGGAGACAAACACCCTGTACGACGTGATCCTACAGCCGGCAGCTGATACACAAGGACGCGGCGGGGATTTGCGACGGTGATGTCGGCGATGAGTTTCGTATTTGCGATGGTCTAACGGCAGAGACGTTCCAGAGTCGTGTCGGCGATGACGAGTTTGAAGAAAGGTGAGCGATCAGCGGCTGTGCATACACCGCCACAGCGTCGTCATCCTACTTACGTCCTCCATCTCGCTGCAATTCTCTTGCAGCGTCCAATAAAACCCGAATCTTGGATTCTAGCTTCTTGGTGTTACGAAAATCTGGTCTATATTCTTGCTGCTGGTTCAGCACCACTTGTGGATCGGATTTTCGGAATTCTTCGAAACTAACCTCTCCCCGAATCCTCGAAACAGGTCAGTGGAAGCCGTGAACCATATTGCTATTCTCTCCCTTTGGACTCGAGTCCAGTGCCTCCCAATTTTTATCCCCCTCCTTTTTTTCTGGTCTGGGTCAATCTGGATGCCTTTGCTCTCGGGGATCCCGAATTCATCTGTGGTCTCAGGGTTTTTATAATGCTTCATTCGATCTCCTCGGTTCGACTTTCCGCAGTGCGTCCCAGTCTCCTTTATGATCTGATCTCTTCCAGTGTTCTCCCAATTGCTATCTCGGATGAATACTCAAACTGACCTGTCCCAATGTCGATACGTAGAATTTATACGGGCTATTATATCTCAGCAATCGCAGTTTCCCCACCAAACCGCAGAACTACAAATATCTATTGGCCCCATCTTTGACCTACTGTGCGGATTTCTCTCGGCCTGCGTGCGTTACTTGATCTAGTTCAGAGTGCGCCGACTTATCAAACTGGATTTTACGCCGTCCTTGATAATCACCTCGTTCAGAATGTGCGTGATAATATGAATTCAGCAGCCCGAACTGTCTCTCTCAATGACCCGCTCAAGTAGAATGCACACTATGATAACCTATTGGCTGTTACTCGTGCAGGTCCACGAGCTCGAACTCTGGCCTACCTGAGGGCGGGATTATTTTCCTCTTTTGCAGCACCCTTCAAGCTCCGGATTCTACGCAGTTGCAGACATGGATATGGTTGGTCAAGGATGCTTCTCATGCCGAGACAGTTGAGCTGGGTTTCCCTGCCGTTCTCAGAAATATAAATATCAATTCTGTTAACAGAAATTTAAATACAACCCACACGAAATTGATTACAAGTGTCTTCAGTATATTCGGCTGGTAATTTAGTTATAGACAGTGAAAATTCGCTCTCCTCGAAAGGTATAACTACCTGGTCCGAAGCAAGAATCCAGCCCTATTCACTGAATGTGTGCAAGCCGAATTCAAGTTCCGTTTCACTGAGAGAAGGTGATATCTCGCTGCCTTCGCTCGGGCCCAACAGCTCCTGTCAAGTCCTCAGCACTGGAATATCCACGTTCACGTCCTCCATGGCACCTCAAATATTGCTCCAAGCCCTTGCCGAGTTCTCGGATGGTTTTCCGATTTTCTGGCCCATCCTCCGCAGGGTGTGGTCCGAGTCCCGATGGACCTAATGGTGCTTCAGTCTGCTGTGGCATCTCGAGATGAAGGATCCATGCACTTCTGATGCATTTGTGCAAATGGATTTTGGAAAACCACCCACTGTCCGAATACGACTCTGGAGATCATCTGTGGCATATCTTTCTCAAATGTCCGGACACATACTTACCTTGGAACCTATCTCGAACCATTTATTCCCGAGAATCAAAACATTGACATGAGGTAGTTGGATTTCTTTCCTCATTGTTCAAATTGCATAGGCTGCTCTTCCCCAATATCCTCTTTCCTCGCCGTTTTGGGGAGGATTTCTCAAATGTCCGAATAGCCACCTATATTCTTTATTCATTCTATGGCATCGCATTTCGAAATTCTCTCTGGTAAATCCTGGTCCGACTCTAGGTCCAGGGTTCATTGACTTCATCTTTCTCCATGTAAATGTTGGTGATTGTTTCCACGGTTAATTATACTCTGGCAACAATTCTACATCCCGTTTTGTCAGGATTTTGTACCTCTGATACCTATATTGATATTGGTATCTTCTTGCCCATCTATGGCCAGATAGGTTTGATCTTTGCTCTGGAATTTGAGAGCAGCCAGGTCTTCAATAATATTAAATACCAGCAACCACACATGTCCCAAATTTGAAAGAAAAGCATACTTGTGTGTTTGACAAATGTATGTACCTCCATTATCTTTACCAGGTCATGTCACAGTACTGAGTGGATCTATCCAAATTCATGTTACAGCTGCTGTTTTAAATTTTCTGATTTATTATAAATATGTACTCCAAAAGGTAAGCATATACAAAACACTATGCGAGCCATCAGATGTACCATGATCTGAACCTTTTGATCATTCATTGGCGGAAGCTTTCAATGCTTTCTCATGGTCGCGAACAAATGTCTCAAGCTCCTCAGCCTCAGACAGTTTGTCAAGACTGCGGTATGTTAATGCTAGATTTTGCATAGTCCACAAGGTGTCTGGATGATTGTCACCCAGAAACTTCTTCCTCTTCTCTAGCGCAATAACTTGCAGCTCTTCTGCCTTCTGGAATTGCCCGAGTTGATGATAGGTCCATCCCAAATTCCCCATAGTGATAAGAGTGTCTGGATGGTCCTCACCGAGAACCTGTCTCCGCTTCTCCAGCACCACAACTTCATGCTCTCGTGCTCTGTGGAAATCACCTCGACTGTGATATGTTGAGGCCAGGTTACCCATGGTCCGCAGAGTGTCAGGATGGTCATCACCAAAAGCCTGTTTTCGCTTCTCCAGCACTGTGACTTGAAGCTCTTCTGCCTGCTGGACTTTGCCTAGATTGCCATATGTTGTAGCTAGATTCCCCATAGCCTGAAGAGTGTCTGCATGGTCATCACCAAGTACCTGTTTTCGCTTTTCCAGCACTACAAGTTCAAGTTCCTCTGCCTGCTGGAATTTGCCTAGACCAGTATATGTTCCTGCCAGATTCCCCATAGTCCGCAGAGTGTCTGGATGGCCATCACCAAGACCCTGTTTTCGCTTCTCTAACACAACAACTTCAAGCTCTTCTGCCCTCTGGAACTTGCCTAGACTGTGATATGTTGATGCCAGGTTACCCATAGCTCGAAGAGTGTCTGGATGGTCATCACCTAGACCCTGTTTTCGCTTCTCCAACACAACAACTTCAAGCTCTTCTGCCTTGTGGAAATTGCCTAGCCTGTGATATGTTGATGCCAGATTCCCCATAGCCCAAAGAGTGGCTGGATGGTCATCACCAAGAACCTGTTTTCGCTTCTCTAGCACAACAACTTGCAGCTCCTCTGCCTGCTTGTACTGGCCTAACCGCTCATATGTTATTGCCAGATATTCCATAACCCAAAGTGTATGTGAATGGTCATCACCGAGCACCTGTTTTTGCTTTGATAGCTGGGCAAGATAAAGTCTCTTGGCTTCCTCATAATGTGCTGCATTATAATATATGATTCCAAATTGTGAACCAAAATCCACCATCACATCCTGTTTGCCATGCCTCAAGAAGTTAATGTGGGAAATTAAGCTCAGACTAGTAAGTTGTTTAAGGCCATTGGGGATTTCATGGATGGACATGCCCATGATAGCCATCATGATGGAATGATATGACTGTTGGTCTGTGATTGTTGTTCGACTCAAACTATGAACCAATGGATGAATTGAAAACATTTTTCCCACTGGATCAAAGGTCATTAGAGAATAGGCCTTGATTTCATTTGTGACTTTTAGGAAGCACAGGGTGTCCCATTCTCCCGCAGGGTCTGTGAAGTGTGCAAGGAACTCCAGTGATTTTTGCAGTGCTGCTCTGGATGGACCAGAAAATGAAAATTTGTATGTTGCAGCCCTGCTGAAAATCTCCTCTGTGATTCCATCCCAGTGGAGAAATGAACAAAGCTGCAGAAACATGGCAGCTGGTGGACTGAGGCAGTCAAAGCTCATTTGCCATGTTGTGTACACTGTCTGGGCATAGTTGTCATGGCTTTGAGCTGGTTTTTCACTCAGCAGTTGGGCTCGATTCTTCATGTAGATGTCCAAATAACTGTCCAGGGCTCCAGATTGTAAGATGAATGCTCCAGCCTGCACAATTGCAAGAGGAAGATAGCACAATTCCTTTGAAACATCAGGTCTATTGAATGAGCAACTGAACTGCAACCCACTTTCACAATCCTAGTTGCAATTTTTTCACTAGCTGATGAAACATCTTTGCCAGCACTTTTGAGCAATAAGGCCACAGCATCACTCTCCTCCATGTCAGACACAGCAAAGTGTGCTCCAGCATAGCTACGGAGGGCAGGGTTACGAGTTGTGATGATAATATTTCCATGAGTGCACTGGGGTATAAATCTGTTCAGGTCAATCTTGGGATCATCGGCATTGTCATAGAACAGCAGCCAGTCTTCCCGGTTGGTTGCAAGCCACTTCAATGCATCCTGAGAAGAGCTGCCAATATTTTTCAAGGTTGCTATGCTCTTCAAGCCTGTATCAATTGTTGCTGTTGTGCTGGCATCTAGGAAAAACTTGTCTGTGAAGCTAGACCCATGATGATCAATATGGGTATTTACTTGTCAAATTCCTAACTCACAGTGATGAGTCATTGATAAACTTCAGTCCAATTTGTGTTTTTCCTGCACCACCTAGTCCATACAGAAGATAAATATGTTGCTTCCCAATGTCCTTGTTGAAAAATTGATGCATCTTTTTAAGGATTGCTTGTCTGCCATGGAAAATTCTGGAAGGTGGAGGGCAGTTGTTAGTCTGTCCAGCAGCTTGATCTGCAGAGATACCTGTAAAACACAGGTGAAAATAGAGCAACACTATTAAAATGGGAATCCTACTGGGTGGCATCACGGCTGTATGAAAATAATTCAAATTTCCACCAATGAATGTCCCGCCATTAATTACTCTCTGCTCCTGGGATCGGTCATCCCAAGGTTGGCAACTCGTCCCAGCAACAGAACCCATGCCTGGCAATGTAGGTTCACCAAATGGCCCTGTCAAAAGCTGCAAGTTGGACGATGGTGTAATTTGGGGTTGCATTTCCTCTGAAAATATCTGGGCAGAAAGGAGTGGACTTGGAAGAAGTCCAGTGGAGGTCAACCCAAATGGATTATCAGAAGGTGAAATCTCGCTGAAATCCCCTGGAGTGCCTGCGACAGGTACGAAGCTGGACAAGGGATATTCAGAACCCATAGAATTTACTGATTCATAAAACTGTTCGTGATATCCAGCAGTGAAATCTTGTGAACTGCTTGTGGTGCTCAATGACCCCAAGTGGTGCTGAGAATTGAATTCGTGCTCCTGTGGGAGAAATGTAGATGGCAGAGAGTTTGAGAATGATGGACCAGATGCATCATAGGTAGCCCAAGGGTCTTCATCTGCAACAAGGAGGGAGGAGCTCTGTGTCCGATTCAGAATCTGCGGGCGCTGAGAACCATCTTTTCAACTGCATCAGATCCTGTTGATTACATTGGGCAGGCAACATACCATATGGTACCATCCTCGTGGCTCCAAATCCTCTGTCATTCCTTTCCACCCCTGATAACTCCCGACTCGGGCCTTCTGCCACAAACTCCAGCGCACCGATATTTTGTGCCGGCATGAGCTGCGGAGGATGGATAATATTCATATCCCCTGCGTTGTCGATGAAAGTCCCGCCATTGATTTGGAACCCAGAGGCAGAGGTGAAGAGTGGCATGGGGGAAAGCAGAAGAGAGTGGGCGACACGTCACATGCTGAGAAGCTGTTGTAGGGCAGTGCTCTACTGCTGCCGAGCTCCGCTCTAAAAACGGCGCTTATTTGACCGGATCTTTTCAAAGGTTTGATTATAAATTCTTTCGTTCAGAATCGGATGTCATCTATGCACACAACTTTGAAATGTCTGCTTACCCGGTCAGAAGCGAAAATTCACAACCAACTGCTTATTTTTGCCGACCTGAGATAGCTGTGCCGTGTGGCATGTTGCACCGGTTTGCATGATAGATATCAATAGACAGGTTGCATACTTCAACAGCTGTCAAGCCCAATTAAATCTTCAGTAGGAGCGCACTACATAGCTGTAGGATAACGTGTTGCCCTGTGGCCCAGCCAGAAAGATTTTCGAGTAGAGAAAGAACCAGTAACTATATTCCCTCAGTCATTCTCCGCAATTCACTGAATCTCAGTTGGCTACTTGCAGCTGTCTAATATCAGTGTCTGTTTGTGTTTCTCAGAGTAGTACAGGCGATCATTAAATGAGTCCACCGCAATGATTATTCCGTCCGGAGTGTCTCCTGTTTACGGTCATACCACTGAGGTTAATGTCGAAGGGATGAAAACATCCATTGGTGTAGGCGTGGGTGTCCGCACTCGCAGGTTTTACAGACGTAAGCAAGAAACATATATCAGTCGTTGCTTGAACAGTAATTCAGCAGAACATTCCAGCCAGGTTTACTAGATCAACCCTGTAGTGCACCGCGAAATTCAACCCAGGTAACAATACACGGGATCAGACGAGGCACTGAATATCAAGTATTGCAAGGCGAAGAGTTTGGAAAATGCGTGTTTGAAGCTCGTACAACAAACCACAGTTCAGGTGGACTCGGAAAGAAATCAAGTTATCTCAAGACACAGGTACGCAGGAAGGAGAAGCAAATTGGAAGTGTTCTAGAGGGCCGAAACACGGCAGACTTGCTTCACGAGCTGTTTCATATTTGAAAGTTTGGTATTCAAGACCAAGAAGCGCCAGATTGAGAGAGCTCATCGTCTCAGAGGAGCTCGGGCAAGACTGACTCGGACGAACGAAACAGCCGTAGATTCCGAGTCGGAGAGCCGGAGGAAAGAAAGAACAAGCAGTAGTACCTGCCCACAGAGGTCGAATCAAGTACAGCAGGTCTAAATGAACTCCGCGCTTCCGAAGGAACACACAAAAGAATTAGCTGACGCAGGAAGCCACAAGACAGGAGAAGGGGAGACTAGACGCAGAAGAGAACGGATCAGTACTAACTGTGTACCCTCCTGCTCGGCTTGGCATCCTTTGTGATCTTTTCAATCCATTCGGTGTCGAGTGAAAGTCAGGGCCGGGTGTTATCAATTTCATCATCGATTGAGAATATACTTGAACTAAGCACGCAAGGAGGGTAGGTGTATTCTTCCAGATTCTACCAACGGCGCGTCGGGAGCCACGATGCAGACATCGCTGTGGTGCGGTAGGTACATGGAAGGGTATACGGGAGCATAAGTAAGTAGGGAAGGACGGAGGCGATAAATACGTTGTACATCACGCCTCATTGACAGAAAATACACGTCTCATCTCGGAGAGGAGAGAAAGTGAGAAAGAGAAATATAGCAAGGCGGAGAGAAGCTAGGTAGGCACGGTGAAGACGCCCCGCTCCTGCGCCTGCGCATGCTGCCCTTTCGCGTCAGCATGTAGGGACCACGCGGGTCGTACCCCCCTCGGAAAGGTGAGTGCCTAGAAGGCAACAACACGGAGAATAGCACAGGGAGGAGGGTACGCCCCACACTCGTATGACATGCCCGCTCCTATGTACGCATACCCCGCTCACGCCAGAGGGTGCACTGAAAACGCTTGCCCCCGCTACCCGTATACACAGCAATCTCCGAGCGATGCGAATGCGCATGCTGAGGAAGCACCGTGTACGCCCCCCGCCCAAGCTCCCCATCGATATCCCTTGCGGACGCGTACACGTCTCGCGGTGCGAAGCCCGCGCTCGAGGAGGGTGAGGGTGAGTGGAGAGTGGAGAGGGAGACGGGGAAGCAAAAGACGGCACGGGGCCGAAGGCGAGGGCGAGGGAGGGGAGGGGAGGATGTACCCGCACCCGCATCCGGCTTCGGCTCTATCTCCATTGTGCGCGCCATCTCCATCTCCTTCGACAGGTGTGCCTCCGTCGACGTCGGCGCCGATGAGCGAGTGCCAGTCGGTGCACGCCCCATCCATCTCCAGCTGCACGCGCAGCACCTTCCCCTTCATCTTCGTTGACGCGCCCCTCCATCTCCGTCTCCACCTCCATCTTCATCTCGTTCTGCACCTCGATCCCTATCGACGTCCATCTCCACCTCCACCGTCGATATGAAGATGCCTGCGCACCCCATCTCCATTCGCGCGCGCGCCTTCTCCATGTCCATCCCCAGCTCTCCAGAGATGCGCGCAATATGCGCGAGTGCACGCCGCCGCTGTCGCCGCAGAGGGACTGCGTGCCGGGTCATCGTAAGGGAGGTCTGCGTGGGAGGTGGGGAGGGAGCCGCTCTAGCTGTCCGCGAGCGAGGCGGCGTCGGATGTTGGTGGCTCTGGTGGAGAAGGAGGTGGGCGTCGGTGCAAGGTGCGGCAGAGGAAATGCGAAACGAAGAGGAGCACGGACCCGACGCCTCCTCACCGCGCAAAGCGCAATACGGAGGTGCGTGCCTTGGTGTCTCATGGCGAAAGTACCTGTTGGCGCGCGGAAAGAGCGCGGGGATGTGTCTGCGCGCAGGCTAGAAGAGCGCGGGGGCCTGGGTTTATCGATAGGCCGATGGAATCCGATAGGTAATAGACGCTGGGGGAGGACGGAGGGGAGAGAGAGAAGCGTCGAGGAGGTCGAGAACGACGCGAGTACAATAATAGCTATTCGGCGCGAGCAACGGCGCGGATGCGCTGAATGAATTGGAATTTGAGCGGACGGCACAGAGGCGCATGTGGGGACAACAGAGCATGCCGAGAGAAGGTCGATGAGGTGGTTAGTGGGCTAGTGGGAGCTGAAGCGTGTGGGCGGGGACGACGTTGTAGGTGCGAGGTAGGTAGCCTTCGACAGCCTTGAGGGTATTGTAACTCTAAAACAAGCCGATTAGCACGAAGGTGGGAGAGGAGAAAGGCAGGGAACGCAGCGATTGGCATCTGAATGAGGGGCGGATGGCGAGACAACCAGAACACTCTTTCTCAGGCTTAGATACGGAAACAGCACGTCTTATACAGCCCGCGCGTTTGGTGCATAGCGATACAGCAGGGATCTTGGCCACGATGCGGAGTATGCGTGCCGTCGCTGTGGGGATTCATAAGTACGCCTCCAAAGTAAGGAGAGGACAAAGAGAGACATACAGATATCGCGTCGGCAGGGTCCTTCCATACCCAGCAAGTCAACAAAGCCAATAGAATGGGAGGGAGTGGTCTCTCGTGAAGAGACCTGAGAAGTCCAAGGCTTCCACGCCTGGAACGGGGGTGGGAAGAAGGGCAAGGGACGGTGATATGCTGCGCCAGAGATATTCGCCACGGCGGCAAATTATCAGACCATTTAAGGAGGAGGGCGGTTATCCAAGAGGGGAGGCAAATTTGAATGGCGTAGACTCTGTCGAAGCCGGCCAGTCGCCCACCGACGATCGAGCAAAAGCAAAATTGACTGGCAAGAGAGAAGCCGGCGATCAGCGGCTGTGCATGCACCGCCACAGCCCCCTCTTTGCTCCCTCCCTCACGCACGCTTTTTTTAAATCGGCTTCTCTCTGTCGCGGGACTCTGGAAACATGACTTGTGAAGGTGGCTCCACCAGATCGCGTCCGTGCGCACCGTCACCAAGACCCGCGCCGAGGGGCGCAGGGCCATCCTCATCGACCTCGCTATCGGCCTCGGCATCCCCCTTCTGCAGATCCCTTCTCGTGCGTCGCCTTTTTCCAGCTCGCCGATCTTGAAGCTGATATATAATCTGAATACATTGTACAAGGCCACCGCTATAACATCTTCGAGGACATTGGCTGCCTCGACGAGACCTACGAAACCGCCCCCGCCGTCGTCCTCCTCCACCTCTCCCCATCCTCATCGGCGCCCTCTCTGCCGTCTACTGTGGTGCGTCTCCCTTTCCCTTCCCCTCCTTCCCCTCCCTCCTCCCTTCATTCAACCCTGCTCACCTCTTTCCCTTTGTTTGCAGTCCGCATAAAATCTACCACTCCCGCGCCCAATTCCGCCTCCACCTCTCCACCTCCGCGCACAACCTAAACAGGTACATCCGCCTCATGGCGCTCACTTCCCCCAACCTGCTCCTCACTACCCCGCTCGGCATTTGGGTCCTGTGGGTGAACATATGCGTCGTGGGTTTCGTGGGCGGATACGCACAGTAACTTTTCGAGGGTGGTGCAGGCGCCGGGATTTATTGGTGCGCGGACCCGTATAGCGCAGCGAGCGTGGAGACGGTGGCGTGTGCCCTGCTGTTCTTTGCGTATTAGGGGTTGCGGACGAGGCGACTAAGAGTTATCGGGGGGCTTTCCAGTCGGTCGCGAGGAGGGTGGGGTATACGACAGCGGGCTTGGCGTCGGGGATCAGTTCGACTGGGTGCATTTTTCTCTCTTATTCATGCTTATTCCTTCTACAGCGCAACATCCAAATTCCCCCACATGTCCTCCTCTGGTCGCGCCACCCTCCCTGTCTTCATCCGAAAAGAAACCACCCAGAAACGCGACTCGTTCGACTCCTCCGATGTCTGCCTCCTATGGGCGGATCTCGCGGCTTGAGTACGAGGATAAGGAGAAGGCAGGGACGCTTGGGGAGGGCGACGCACACGCGTTGTCGTTGGCGGATGTCGGTGGGATGTTGCCGGATTAGGAGAGCGATTGTTCCTCCTCCGCGCCGTCTTCTTCCTCGTCGGATACGGAGAGCGTGGGCGAAGAGGAGGGAGAGGAAATCGAAGTCTCGTCTTTGCACCTTGCGAGTGTTCACGTCCCCACGCCGCCGGGGCCAGCGCACACGCGGCCTGCGTCTGTGCGGGACGCGGGTGATATCGTTTGACCCGCGCGTTCATCGTTTTCTTTATTAACCCAAAAACTCCATACATCTATCGTCACCCTGACCGTTACATGACTCTCACCTAGCTACCCAACTGTATCTTTAGCGCCCCCACCCCACACTATACTGTAGATTTCGCGCTTAGGGCGCACCTATACCTTTATTCATTCATCTATGTATACTGTATATTGTGCTACAACGTTTGTGTAATTATCTGAGTTTTGTACGATTCGATTTTCGAACTTGGGTTTAAGTGTACATAATTGATTTCTCATGCAGTTGGAAGTCGGACTTGCCCGAGGTCGTCTGAACGACATCTCTCAGTGTGCGTTGTGCGTTGTGCGTTGTGCGTTGTGCGATTTTCCGAGTTGGAATTATTCGGGTGGGGCTTTAATTTTCTATTGACGGTTTGTGAAGTTTTAAGGAGTTCGAGTCAGAGAAGAGTTCGAGGAAGGCAAAAGGGAGAAGGGTTGCTTGTCCCTGTAGTGGAGGATTTTGGGACGCGTCGGGTCACGTGTAGTTCCGATTTGATCATGAACCGCGCCGGTCTGGTTTCAGTAGTTTAAGCGTCAACACAAAAATAGGGAGATAAATGCCGGTCCCGCTCGCGCAACCAATCGGTAAGATTAAATCAAGAGAGCGTGACGTGGTTCAACTGAGGCTGGCGCGCCGAAATTCAATAGCGCGCAGATTGAACTACAATGCGGAGCGCCCGTGCGTTCTCATTTGAATTCCCTTACCGAGTTCTCCGAGTTGCGTCGGAGAAACTGCAACTCTTTCTGCCTGAAGAGATTGAATACGGTTGGAGGCTTGATGCGTGTACGCATACACAGGGAGGATAGCCAAATATTCACCAGCAAAACATGTGAAAAACATTGAGAACCAATTTACAATGTGCTCCATATTTTCGAGGCTACAACATGAAAAATGTGTTCAAATATGTTCTCCATAGGCAACACCATGCAGAAGATATTGAAGTCACAGAGAAATCATCCTGAACGTCTTTTGTATATTGGAATCAGCCAACATTCAAAAGGCATTGTAAATAGGTTCTCGATGTTTTTGAATGTTTTGCTGGAAAGAATTTGGCTATCCTTCCTGTGATATGTTCCGATTTCAACATCCAGTTGCGCGCAGCAGGACGACTATAATTTCATATCAACGGGTGACAACTTGAACGACGAAGCTCTTGATGCCTGCAGCCTGAAGTCCGGTTAATAGTCGAGTCCGGCCAGATTCAATAACACAAGCGCGTCAGTTCGATGATAATACAGAGCAAATACGGAGCATGTTTTCTCTTTCTCAACACGAGCAATAATCATTTAGACGACACTTTGCAACCAGGTGGCGACGGAGTGTTTATTTTTCATTTTTCCTATTGTTCCTCATACGGTCTGAAGATGCTGATTTCGATCGTCATTGAGCCTATTGAACATTTGGTCACCGGTGCAACGATTAATCTTGCAGGGAGCTTTCTGAACTCATACTGGCAGAATCAACTAACTCTTCCGCTGAAGTTCCGCAACCATCAAAATATCCCGGATCCCTGTATGTAAGTTGCGATATTACCAGTTTTTTTAACCACAATGGCGCGCTACGGGAAGCGGTAGTAAAGACACTTTGTTTCCTTCCATCATCGACTCCCACCTTTTTTGCACCCGTGACAATGAGGTTCAAGCCAAGCAATATGAACGCCGCAAATAATGTGAACTGACCTGGACCTGGGAGGCTTCGGAACTTGCAAGTTGGATTCACTTGGATCCCCACTACCAAATCCGATGCAATGGGTTGTGGACTTTGACTTGTGAACACTGTCAGTAAATCTGAGAGCCTCAAACAGTCAAGATAGAGCTGACATACGACGTAACGGTGTTGCACTGCCAATCCAAACCACCCTGACTATATTACCTTTGGTACTCACTTTTTGGGGCCCGCATTCCAGGTCTGCAAGCGCGAAAATATGCCACGGCGATGTCAAATGGAACCGCGAAATAGAGAACAAGTCAAGTGGTGACGAAACTCGTGTTTCAAGCCCGATGAATTGATGTCAACGAATGCAACGACGGGGATATCGAAAAAAAGAACATATAAGTCCATGGCGCAATGAAAATAATCGACAGGGTTAAGGAGAATGTCAGTGTCCGAATAACTACGAGTCAAGCCTGCAGGATGAGATTGCTCGAAAAAACTGGGATTAACCGATTCAGACTTGAACGCGAAGCCATTTACCATTAAATAAAAAAATAAAAAATTCAGAGCAATTTCGAAACCTAGGAGAGTGCGATGTCGAGGTCCATTGAACATTAAACCTTGAACATTGAGGAATAATCCGGGCTTGGGCATCGGCCGGGTACAAGCAGATATTTGGGGTCAAAGGAGGGCGATCGCAGTGCTACAAATATCTTCAACTGTATTTCCATCTGGCTCTCAAAGGAGGTGAAGATTCTGGAATATCAAATCTTGAATCTTGGAATGGTGGGCAAACAAGTATTTGAAGCTTCGGTCCTCTTGCTTTGATTCAAGCCAAGATTTACAGTAAGCGGAAATCTGGTTTCGTATTGAATTTCTCTGGTCAGAGGTACAAACCAAAACTAAGATAGGCCAAGGAAGAAACAATGGAGAGGTCGCGTACTAAAATTGTTGCGGATGATGAGTGTCCAAGACTCAGTAAGAGAACAACCACAAGTCGAATCAGGACGCGGAATTACTCGCGGTGGGATGAGCCCGTGCCTCAGACGGAGCGGAAGAAAGAGCAGGCTGTAGGAAGACAAGAGAAAGTATCAGCGGCTGTGTGCCCCACTCACTGAGTGTTGCGCGCGGGCACCTAGAGCTGAACTTGATTCATTTTGTTTCCCAACTTCGACGAGGGCCAGCGCTGCATTTTATCAATTTTATTTCAACGATTGCAAAACGAGCAGTACTCGAGAAAAAGAAAGACGTCATATCCGAATTTAGCTACTTCTCTCGTTGAGCTCGATGGTCGTGCGTGCGTGGATGGGGGATGGGATGGGAGGCTGGGTATACATAAAATCGTGCAGAACACAGGGATCCGACCGAATTTGAAGGGAAAGATAGCGAGAGAGACCGAGAGATGGCAAGGGAGGGGCGGGCAGAATGTACATGCACACCCGCGCGAATTCTCCATCTCCATCCCCACCTCCGCGATGCGCCAGTGCGCATCCAAACACAAAAGTATATCCATATCCGCGGAGCGCGCCCACCATATCCGGATAGAAAACAAGGACGTACCCACGGACACCCCGCCTCTATCGCTCGATGACAAGCAGGAGTGCAAGGACGCGTGCGTGGTGCGCTCCATACGCCCAGGTACACGCCCGAGCCCGCGTCCCTCTCCAACTCGACGGCCCGTGCGTATCCGTACGCATCCAAGGAAGACGAGTGCGCACGAGAAGGACGATGCGGAGGAGGACGGTGGAGAGGATCCGTTCGGGCACTTGCACCGCGCACTTCTCCATCTCTGCGAGTGCACGAGTGCACACACGTACCCGCGCAGCTCAGAGCCTGCGCGTCCCACACCACTCAGCAGGGGCAAAGGGGAACACGAGGGTGGGGACGAGGGAGCAAGGCGAGGGCGGGGAGAGCAAGAGCGAAGACAAAGGTGGGAGGGACGAGAGCGGGTGGGCAGTATGTCACCGCCTCGACCGTATGTGCAGCCGCGCCAAACCGCAGACTAAGACTGAGGGCGGGGGAGGAATGTATGCGCACGCGTACCTGCACTCAGTCCCCATCGACACGCGCCCACTCCATCTCCATCTGCCTTCCCATCCCCGGCTGCGCGCTTCTCCGTCTTCATCAAATCTGCATCTGTAGCGTCATCCCATCCCCGTCCCTGTCCCTGTCACCATCCCCGTCCACCTCCGTCGACCGGCGGTCCGGTGCACGAGATCCACGAAATGCGGAGGTGCGGAGAGGTAGCTGCCGCAGCTTCACAGGCGTGAACGGGGCTCGCTGCGCTCCCACTCGCGCATGCGGAGAACGCCTCAGTAAGCCCACCCCGGCACAGACGAAGAGGAGGGGAGCGAGCCCCCAAAAGCGGCCTCCCCGCGAATCCAAAGAGCGCGGAGAACCCAAAAAGGCAAGTACGCAGCGCCGTCTGCCTGCCCGCACGCCGGAATAAGGCTCGTCTACACTACAAGCCACAAGGGAGTGCGCGAGTATGCATGATCGACGATGACTGAAGAGGGCCGTTCCGCACAGTTCTCACGCCGCGATCGACAATGCGAGAGATCTACGAATGCGGGGGCGAGGGCCAGTGGGAGAGGGAGGTGGGCGCAGCGAGGTAGTCAAAGCGCGCACGGATGGAGAGGGAATTGGGTGCGCTGGTGGAAGGGGCAGAGGGGGACGACACGGAGGGGAGGCTGATGCTGGGCTAGAGATTCATGGGCAGATATTAGGCTCGTCGTTCTCGAAGACGTCGTAGCGGTGGCCTTGGGCGATGGATTCCACGTGAAAGGTGATTAGGACATGTAAGGAGAGGAGGAAGGCGGGGGACGCACCGAGGGCATCTGCAGGAATAGAGTTCCGGGAGACCGATTCGGTCAGGTGGGTGCAGGGCGATGCCGCGAAGGATTACGACAACGAGTCTCGATACTGCAGTTCATTCGTAAGTACGGATGACACGACAAAAGGACACGCACTGATGTCACACCCAGCCTGCGAGACATCGCAAAGGTTGTCCTTCCCATTAACTCTGTATCAGGGGCCCGCTAACGCCCCGAGTTCCACGCCTGGAGTGGAGGTGAAGACCGAGGACGACAAACGGCACTATAGTAGACATTCTCCACGCGCGCGCGTTTTCAGACAGGAGGGAGCGGTTATGCGAGAAGATAGGAGGCCACTGTAACGATAACCAACAGCAGAGACGCGCTTGAATGCAGAAAGTCGTCCAACGGCGATGTCGAGTTTGAAGAAAGGTGGAAGCGGCGATCAGCGGCTGTGAATACACCGCCACAGCCTCGTCATCCTACTTACGTCCTCCATCTCGCTGCAATTCTCTTGCAGCGTTCAAATAAAACCCGACTCTTGGATTCTACCTTCTTGGTTTACGAAAATATGGTCTGTATTTTTGATGCAGGTTGACACCATTTGCAGAGCGGATATTCGGAACTCTTCGAAACTAAGCAACCTTTCCCCAAATCCTCGAAACAGGTCAGCGGAAGCCGTGAACCACATTGTTGTCTTCTACCGTTGGACTCGGGATTATTGTCCTCCAGTGCCTGCTCATTCTGATTTACATTACTTTTTTCCTTGTGTTCTTGTCCTGGATGCCCTTTCTCTCTGTGTTGCGACAGTCATCCATTCTCTGAAGAGTCTCAATAATGATCTATTAATGCTGCATGCTCCTCGGTTCTATCACTCGCACCCCAGTCTCTTGTATTGTTTTCTACACACCTGATGGAGTTCTCGCAATTACCGTCCCAGATGAGCGCTCAAACTGATCTGCCTTGCCGAATGTTGGTACATGCAGTTTATGTGAGCCATTATAGCTCTGCAATCGCGTGTTCCCCGCCAACCTGCGGGTCCAAGAAGGGCTTAATAAATTCATGGTTCTGCTGTTGGGATTTTTCTCTCTTGCCTGCATGCTGCTTGATCTTATTCAGAGTGCGCCGACTTATCAAACTGGACCTTACGCCATCCTTTATAATCATCAAGTTCAGACTGTGCGCGATATGAATTCAGAGGCCCGAACTGAATGCCTGTCTCTCTCAAGGCCCAATCCAGTGGAATGCACAGTATGATAACTTATTGACTGTTGCCCGTGCGGGTCCACGAGGTCGAACTCCGGCAACTCCGACCTAGTGCCTGAATGCCGAATTATTTTCCTCTTTTGAAACACCCTTCAAGCTCCGAATTCTACTCCGTTGGAAATATAGTTATGGTTAGTCAAAGCCCGAATCTACGGCAACATATCCATGCTTCTCGCGCCGAGACAGTTGAGCGTGATGTCCTCGCCGTTCTCGGAAATAGAAATCCCACCACTGTCAACAGAAATTTAAATAAACCCCACACCAAATTGATTCCAGGTGTCTTCGGTATTTTGGTTGGTAATTTAGAAAATTCACTCTCCTCAAAGGTATAACTACTTTGTCTATCCAGCGCTATTTGCTGAACTGTGTGTGCGAATTGAATGCAATAGTACTTTTTCAAAGACAACGTGATCTCTCGCTCCCCTCTCATGCCTGCCAGATCCTCTCGAGTTTTTGGCACTGGAATATTAATGTTCCACCCTCCCCACCTTATCACAGCCCCTTTCCTCGCTCGCGAATAATTTTCTCTGCTTGCCTGGCTCATGCTCCGCAAGGCATCCAAAGTGCATGAAACCGAGTCCCGAAAGACTTAACGCTTGAGATGAAGTATCGATGCACGTCTGACTCATGCCCTTCCCCGGATGTATCTTCTAAGACCATCCTTGTTGAATACAACTCTCTAAACCTTCTGTGGTGTATATTTCTTTCTCAAATGTCTGGCCACATACCTTGGAACCTATCTCGAACCCTGTACTCCCGAGAGTCAAAACATTGACACAAGGTTAGTTGAATATCTTTCTGCCTTGTCCAGACCATTGCTCTGCCCCAATATCCTCTTTCCTCACCATTTTGGTGAAGATTTCGTGAATGTCCGAATGGCCAACCATATTCTGTACTCAATTGATGGTATGACATTTTGAAATTCCCTCTGGTAAATCCTGGTCAGACTCTAGGTCCGGCTGTGTTGGTTTCATCTTTCTGCATGGAAATAGTGGTGATTACTTCCATGGTCAATCTTTCTTTGGCAACTATTCTACATCCCATTTTGCCAGGATTTTGTACTTCTGATGATCCATATTGATATTGCTATCCATGGCCAGACAGGTCTGACCTTTGCTCTGGAAATTGAGAGCAGCCATGGTCTTGAATGATGTTAAATACCAGCAAACACTCATGTCCAAAATTAATTGAAAGAAAAGTATACTTGGACCTCTTGTAGGTCATGTCACAGTACTGCGTGGAGCTATTCGAATTGATGTTACAGCTGCTGTTTAAAAATTTCTGATTCATTATAAATATTTACTCCAAAAGGTAAGCATATACAAACCACTATGCGAGTCACTAGATGTGCCATGATCTGAACCTTCTGATCATTCATTGGCGGAAGCTTTCAATGCTTTCTCGAGGGTCTCAAGCTCCTCAGCCTCAGACAGTTTGTTGAGACAGCGGTATGTTGATGCTAGATTTCGCATAGTCCACAAGGTGTCTGGATGACTGTCACCCAGAAACTTTTTTCTCTTCTCTAGTACAACAATTTGAAGTGTTTCTGCCTTTTGGAAATCGCCTACACAGTGGTAGGTCCATCCCAGATTACCCATAGCCAGAAGAGTGTCTGGATGGTCATCACCAAGAACCTGTCTCCGCTTCTCCAGCACTACAACTTCAAGCTCCTCTGCCCGCTGGAGTTCACCTAGACGGTTGTATGTTGCAGCCAAATTCCCCATAACTTGAAGAGTGTCTGGATGGTCATCACCAAGAACCTGTTTTCGCTTCTCCAGCACTACAACTCCAAGCTCCTCTGCCCGCTGGAATTCACCTAGACAGCTGTAGGTTGCAGCCAGGCTACCCATAGTCCACAGAGTGTTTGGATGGCCATCACCAAGAACCTGTTTTCGCTTTTCCAGCACTACAATCTCCAGCTCTTCTGCCCTCTGGAACTTGCCTAGACTGTGATATGTTGATGCTAGATTACCCATATGTCGAAGAGTGTCTGGATGGTCATCACCAAGAACAGGTTTTCGCTTCTCTAATACAACAACTTGCAGCTCCTCTGCCTCCTGGAATTTGCCTAGGTGCCAGTGTGTTGCAGCCAGATTACCCATAGCTCGAAGAGTGTCTGGGTGGCCATCACCAAGAACCTGTTTTCGCTTTTCTAACACAACAACACCAAGCTCTGCAGCCTTGTGTAACCTGCCTAGGTGCCCATATGTTGATGCCAGATCAGCCATAGTTTGAAGAGTGTCTGGATGGCCATCACCAAGAACCTGTTTTTGCTTCTCAAGCACTGCAAGACAAAGTCCCTCGGCTTCCTCAAACCGTCCTGCATGATAATATACTCTTCCATATTGTACACCAAAATCCACAATCATCTGCTGGTTGCCATTTCTCAAGGAGTCAATATGGGAAATTAATCTCAGACTAGCAAGTTGTTGATGGACATATGGAATTTCCTTAATGGACATGCCCATTATGGCAGCCATCATGGCATGATATGATTGTTGGTCTGTGATTGTTGTTTGACTCCAGCTATGCACTAGTGGATGAATTGAAAACATTTTTCTCTCTCGATCAAAAGTCATTAGAGAATAGGCCTTGATTTCATTTGTCACTTTCAGGAAACGAAGTGTGTCCCATTCACCTGCAGGGTCTGTGAACTGTGCAAGGAACTGTAGTGGGTTTTGCAATGCTTCTCTGGATGGAATGGCCTGTTTGAATCTGTATGTGGCAGCTCTGCTAAAGATATCCTCTGAGATTCCATCCCGATGGAGAAATGAACAAAGCTGCAAGAACATCGCAGCTGGCTCGCTGAGCTGTTCAAAGCTCATTTGCCATGTCGTGTACACTGTCCATTCATAGCCATCATGACTTTGGGCTGGTTTTTCACTTAGCAGTTGGGCTCGATTCTTCATGTAGATGTCCAAATAGCTGTCCAAGGCTCCAGATTTTAAGATGAATGCTCCTGCCTGCACAATGGCCAGAGGAAGGTAGCACAATTCCTTTGAAACATCACTTTCAATAAAATAGCAAAAAATGAACCTCAACTCACTTTCACAATCTCAGCTGCAATTCGTTCACTAGCTGACGAAATATCTTGGCCAGCACTTTTGAGCAACAGTGCCACAGCATCGGTTGCTTCCATATCAGACACACCAAAGTGTGCTCCACCATAGCCACGGAGGGTGGGGTTACGGGTCGTGATGATAATATTCCCATGATTGCACTGGGGTATAAATCTGTGCAGGTCAAGCCAAGGATCATCAGCATTGTCATAGAACAGCAACCAGTCTTCCTGGTTGGTTGCAAGCCACTTCAATGCATCCTGAGGAGAGCTTCCAATATTTTTCGAGGTTGCTATGCTCTTCAACCCTGTTTCAATTGTTGCTATTGTGCTGGCATCTAGGAAAAACCTGTCTGTGAAGCTAGACCCATGATGATCAATATGTGTATTTACTTGTCAAATTTCCAACTCACAATGAGGAGTCATTGATAAACTTCAGCCCAATTTGTGTTTTCCCTGCACCACCTAGTCCATGCAGAACATAAATTTGTTGCTTGCCAATCTCCTGGTTGAAGAATTCAAGCATCTTCTCAAGGATTGCCTGTCTGCCATGGAAAATTCTTGATGGTAGTGGGCAATTGTTAGTTTGTCGAGCTGTTTGATCTGCAGAGATACCTGCAAAAAGCCAGGTGAAGACAGAGTAACACCACTGAAATGAGAGTCTTACTGGGTGGCATCACAGTTGTATGAATATAATTTAAATTTCCACCAATGAATGTCCCACCATTAATTACTCTCTGCTCCTGGGATTGGGCATCCCAAGGTTGGCAATTGGTCCCAGCAACAGAACCTATGACTGGTGGTGCAGGTTCACCAAATGGCCCTGTCACAAGCTCCAAGTTAGATGCCTCCATCATGGTTGGAAGATGAAGAGATGGTCTAAATTGAGGTTGCATTTCTTCTGAGAATATCTGGGTGGCAAAGAGCGGATTTGGAACATGCCCAGTCAATGTCAACCCAAATGGGTTATCAGAGGGTGAAATCTCGCTCAAACCCCCTGGAGTGCCTGTGGTGTGTGCAGAGCTGGAGAAGGGATGTTCGGAACTCATAGAATTCATTGAATCATGAAATAGTTCGTGATGTCCAGCTGTGAAATCTTGTGAACTGTGTGTGGTGCTGACCGACTCCAAGAAGTGTTGAGAATTGAACTCTTGTTCCTGTGGGGTGAATGTAAATAGCAGAGAGTTCGAGAATGATGGACCAGATGCAACAAGGGTAGCCCAGGGGTCCTCATTGGCAACAAGGAGGGATGAATTTTGTGTCCGATTCAGAATCTGCGGGCGCTCCAAAACATCTTTGACTTCATCAGATCTTGTTCATTACATTGAGCAGGCAACATACCATAGGGTAGCATCCTCACAGCTCCAAATCCTCGGTCATTCCTTTCCACCCCTGATAACTCGCGACTCGGGCCATCTGTCACAAATTCTAGTGCACCGATATTTTGCCCTGACATAGCCTGCGGAGGATGGATGATATTTATGTACCCTGTATTGTCGATGAAAGTCCCGCCATTGATTTGGACTCCAGAGGCAGAGGTGAAGAGTGGCATGAGGGAAGCAGAAGAGAGTGAGAGACACGTCACCCGCCAAGAAGCTGTTGTAAAGCAGTGCTCTACTGCTGCCGAGCTCCGCTCTAAATACGGCGCTTATTTACATCGCGCGCTTATTTGACCGGATCTTTTAATTATGATTTTCGTGGATATCATCTAAGCACGTAACCCTGGAAAGTCTGCTTCCCCAGTCAGATGCAAAAATTTGCACTGACCGCTTATTTTTGGCAGGAGATAGCCGTGCGGTGTGGTATATTGCACCGGTTTGCAAAATAGATATTGATGGCGAGGTCGCATAGTTCAACAGCTTTCAAGCGCAATTTGACTTCGAAAATTTCCTGGCTGTGTCCCAGTGTAACCCGTTAGTTGTCCTACAGCCACGTTGTGCAGCCATGCGGTATGAAGAACCCGCAAGTATATTCCGTCAGTGTTCCCCCATAATTTGCTGAATCTCTTGGCTACTTGCAATCCTCTATAATCAGTGTGCATTTTGTGCTTTCTGAGAAGAGTAGGATGGTGAAAATATCCATCGATGTAGGCATGGGTATCTGCACTGGTTATAGATAAAATAGGTCGTACAGACTTGAGCAGGATAAATCCAAGTCATTGCTTGAACGGTAATTCAGCAGCACATTCTCACCAGGTTTTACCCACCGTGCACAGCCAAATTCGAGCCATGTGAAAATACACGCGAGATGAGACGAGGCGTTGAATATTAAGGTACCACAAGGTAGACACACCTTGGTCTCCCCCAACTTGAAATTGACCTAGACTGGGGGGCTCTTTGATCCGGAACCACCACTATCTCCCACTTTCCCACGCTGGCTTGCGGGTTTGCTGGTCGGCGGCGGGATTGGCATCCAGATGGAGGGTGGGGGCGGGTAGGAGTGGGCTTTGCGGCCCGGGTTTGCACCCACGATGACCCCCGCCATGGCGCCTAAGCCGCGACATGAGTCGCAGGTCGCTTCAGACCAAAATATTATATTGTGCCTTGCGGCACGGCCGTGAGGCCTTGGATACTGTCAATTCGAAAGCCCTGCGGTGGATGTTGTAGTGGGACGCTTTAGGTTCGTCTCACTGCTCGTATCTTGCTCGTCTTCCTGCTTCCCTTCCACTCTGGACGGAGCTCGCTGCTGGACGCGATTTCTGGGGCCCCACTCCGTTGGGATCCCGTGGTGCTTGCATGACACAAGCGATGATGCAAAGCACCTGGTCACAGGACCAACTTGGTGTTCTTTTGACTTTGCTTGTTTGTCCTCGCCTGGTTTTCTGGTACTAGGTGGTCCTCTGAGCTCTCATCGCAATGTATCATGCTACATGTTGCTTCCCACTCGGTGTTCATCTGGACTCCAACCCAGAATTTTGTGAGTGTTTTCTAATGCAATCGAGGTATCGCATGTGCGACGAACACATGACACTTCACGACACAGCCACGGCACAGCCCACTATGACGCTCCCGAAACCTGGCTCAGCGAGAGATGAATATACTCAACTGTCTTTTTTTATTATTTTTATTTATTGGAGTGTTTGGTGTAGTGATCCTCAGTCTGCAGAAGCATTCCAAGGTCACCCGCTTTGGTTCACTGGGATTTCACCAGTCGTTGCCGTCGAGGGTGTCCGTGCCAAAATTAGATGGCCGTTATACTTTTCTGCGGTTGCGTGGGATTCGAACCCACGACCGTCGTTACGTCTCATTGCGTAATCATGACGGCAGCCGGTCTTCCGGCTAGGACCCGTGGCATTTCCGCTTAGCCACGCGTCCCCCCATACTCAACTGTCTTAATACAACTATCTCCCAATTTATATCCTCGAACCACTTCCGAGTACCCTCCGGAGCATTGCGTGCCAATTTTTTTCAACCACTTTTTCTCTTAGAGATCAACACTCATAAACGAACTAAATTTCAAATTATGTCTCGGCCAGCCCATAAATGACGAAAAACGGGTTTCACTATTCTCCCTGATCCCCCTCAAGCTACTTTGTCGCCTGCTGGCCAATTGCTGGCTGGAGGAAAGCTGGATAATTTTCACCAACTCCCCACATCCCCGGACGCCACTTCGGGGACTGTGAGCCCAGCTGCTGTTCACCTATTTCAGGCTCTCTCGCTCCAGGCTAGGAACCAGAAACGAAGCAGCGACAACTCCGCACTGTCCTCTTCACGGCCGACTAAGATGAACAAACCTAATAGCGCGGGGAATAACGGCAATGATCAGGATGGTAACCCGGGGGGCGAGGTCGACGTTGAGATGGTACGAAGTATATCCTGAATGAGAGAGTAATACTTACATTACCAGAACGACGAGGGTTTAGATATTTTCTACGAGGGTGACAAAAAGCATAACCCTGTTGTTCATGGATTCATTCAGCGGGATATCGAGCACAACCATTGCGCGGAATCGCTCGCACAAATCCGTGATCACCCGAGTGCGCTGACTTCAAAATATTCTCATTCTAGTTTTGAAGCTGATAACTTACTGATGCAGACACTACCATGCTCGCCGTTATCCTTACTTCCGACCGGACCACCCGCGAGGGCGGCGCCGATGCCATCTTTGATGCGCTCGAAAGCCATGGCTGGATCAATAGCGGCGACAAAACCCGAGTTCTAACCCCGACACCGGCCATGGGCTCTTCAGCGAACGTCGCAATCCACCCTTTCACCAACGTCATCGCGGACTGCTCGCCCGAGTTGATGGACAGATTGCGCAACGAACCCGTCCAACATACTCCGGGACTTACCTTTTATTGTTTTGGGACGTCACCCGCTCTACCATGGTTCCGAATGGCGTTGACCAGCCTCCAGAAACGCACAACACCCGATGAAATCAAGGCTCGGCGCGCATCCTTAGCGACCCCGACGCAGTCCGACTGATCGAGCGGAGCCACGATTTGATCCCCGGGAACCACAAGGCTGAGTTTATCTTGAAGGTGGCCCTTCATTTTACCGAAATTAACACTTGCACTGTCCACCCGACGCAGAACTCGCCGCCGCAAACTGCATTCCGCATTTACATGCCCCACTCACCAAAGACTTTGATAACCACCGCGCGTTGACGGAGTACATGGCCTCCCGCACCTTCTCCTTCGATGTTCCTGGCCGCGGCCGTGCTACACCGTGGCTGGGCAATCTGCACGCTCCCAAAGCTCGACCAATGGTATGCACGGAATGTAGCGGTATTGACCACTACAAACAGGACTGTCCCATTCTCAACTCGGCCGGCTATCGCTCCACCCATAACATCACCAATGTTGATTCGAATGCCGACTCCGAGATTGCGACGACCCTGTCGCTTGTAACGACCGCACAGTCCAACCAGGCCACAACCAGTAACAACAATGGCAGTTGGCAGACGGTCCGTGGGAGCTATCGCGGCGCCGGGCGAATCTATCGTAGAGGTTATAATCGCGGCTTTGGATATGACGGATATGGCTGCGGTGGACGCGGCGGCGGCCGTGGTTTTCAATTGCGATGCATACGCGAAATAGTTCTCCGTCCTTTTTTCGTCCCACCCCCCTCACCCTGTATAACATCCATGCACGCCTCTTTGTTGATGTAAAATAGGCATACACGGCTCTTCCCCTCTTATATGTACTCGTAACAAATTGATACATGTTTGAACTTAGATATCCAGTGTTTGAGATGCCGGGGTGTGTGTCACAACGAGTAAAGCCCGAACATGTTGTATGTCGTGTTTTCAAGGCTTTAAATTAAAATCTCCGATGTATACCTTTATTCGTAAACTGTATGGCTCAAGCGGTGTTCTTGCGATGGGACAATATTGTATAGTCCTGCTCTGGCCTCGCAATCTATTAACAAATTAATGCAAGCATGAAAATTTAATTGACGCATGGCGCCTTGCGATCAACTCAGAATTGATCACCCTCTTGCTTTCACTCGCTTACTAAAATTTACTGTATCTACAACTCAGACGGCGGTCTTTAAGCGTACCTCATCATGCAACACACCCGAAATGAAATTCGACTTAGTACCGTGGGCCCTCTTGGAACACGAGAGGGCTTCGGGGACGTGGTACCTCCCTCTCGTCAGTGCCTGCAGACTGCGAGTTCAGAGAGTGAAATCAGCAGGAGTCGGGGTGATCTGGGGCCTAGCCCTGACTACCCAAGGTGCGGCCCTTTCTGTGATAGCTCTGCTGCTCTGGCTGTTACGGCGACAAGCGAAGAGCAGACAACCCGTCCCTCTCCATTTGTGGCAGGTTCCTTGGACACTGATTCGCCATGGTTGATCCCGTCTTCCGTGACGAGTGGTGAACCGGGTTTCCAGTCAAATGTCCTTCTCGGACGAAGTGTAAATTCATTCTCAAACCAGGTAGTGGGAGATGGAGTGGGACTCGAAAATTCCCGCATACAGAATACAGACATATCAATGAATCCAAACTTGAACACAGATACAGAAATTAACCCAACTTTACCAAACCTAAGCTCTCAGCATTCGCAAAATGATCCAAGCATATCCAACGAAGATAGTTGGGCAGAAATGATTGCAAACATACGAAGGAGAAACAAACCTCCTAAACTCCCGCGCGGCGGAAAATCAACCAAGACAAACCTTACCCTCGGGTCCCTCAATATCAATGGTAGGGACAGTAACAAGTCTATGTCCAGTGTTGGGCACAAATTTAGTTATTTGAAACAGACAATGGACGAAAACAAGATAGGAATCCTCGCAATTCAAGAATCACACCTTGATGTCGATGGCTCGGTGCAATTCAACAATGTCTTCCAATGTTGGTTTAAGATCATTAATTCTGGACATCCCATAAAACCTAACTCTACTGCTGGGGTTGCATTCGTGCTTAACAAAAAATTCCTTGACACCGACAACTACCGTGAATGTGTCTTAATACCAGGACGTGCACTCCTCATTTCGATTCCTTGGCACCAAGGCGAAACTTTGACTCTACTAAATATATATGCCCCAAATAGCGCCGCCGAAAGGCGTAAATTATGGGATGATCTATGGGAAATATGGGTATGTGACCATACTCTACCTCTACCCGATATAACTCAAGCTGACTGGAATTTTGTGGAAGACCCCATGGACCGCTCTTCCAATACTGCGGATGATGTTCCGGCCTCCTTCAAAAGGCTGAAAGCCTTGTTTCGCTGGCAAGATGGTTGGCGGACGACCTTCCCTGACACGAGAGACTACACTTGTTGGCAACACCGCAAAGATGCCAACAGTGGACTTGTCATTAGCTCATACTCGAGAATCGACCGTACTTGCGTTGACAGTCATAAATTTGACCTGTTCAGAGACTGGACTATCAAACACTGCCCAGTGAAAACCGACCACCGATTAATACTTACCCAGATAACCTGCAGACAAGAAGTTCAACATGGTCATGGCCGATGGAACATGCCTATTTACCTTCTCAAAACACCCAAATTCATGACTCGTGTCCAACAATTGGCCAATAACTTGATCGAAGCCATTGAGAACATTGACCGAGGCGAAAATTCCAAAGATGATGTACAAACTCTCTGGGCTAGATTCAAGTCCGGAGTTGTTGAATATGGCCAACACTGTACACGGTATGTGACAAACGAATACACGCGCAAAATCCGAGCATGGAAAGCGCAGTTATTGATTATTATACATGATAATGACATGCCCCTTGCTGATCGCTGGGAGGCTATCACAATGCTAGAAGATAAAATTGAGACTTGTCAGCGAGAACAAGCTGAGGAAAAAAAGGCTATGTTGAATGCTCGATACGATGTTGAAGGCGAGACCTTGCGAACAAATTTCTGGACTCATTCCTCGAATGGATACCAAACACGCGACACAATTCATGAGTTTAAGATGGACTCTGAAACAGATTCAGCAACAAGAAGGTTCGAAAATAGGCCAAGACACATGGCGCAATTGGCCCGAGACTATCATAATACTGTCCAGGGGAAAGATCTGCCTGATGAATATAGTCGGATGATGGCAACAGAAATTGTCTTAGAAAAATGTGACGCACACCTGTCTGAACGTCAATACCGCGAGATGGACAGAGAACTCACAGGCGAAGATATTCGAGAGGCCCTTAAATTCTCAAAAAAATGGGAAAGCACCTGGTCTGGATGGCATACCATATGAGTTTTTCCGAATACTCGACATTAAATTTCAGCAAATGAAAGGAACCTTGCAAGTAACCTTTGATATCATGAATTTCCTTGCGAGGCTTTACACACACATTGAGGTCAATGGTATCACTAAGAACACGAACTTCAATGATGGCTGGCTATGCCCAATTTACAAGAAGGGAGACAAAGCTCTGATACAAAATTACCCGCCCATTACTTTGTTAAACACTGAATATAAATTAATGACAAAGGCATATTCTCTCAGGCTTATGGACATTGCACCGTCTTTAGTTCATCCGGATCAAGCTGGTTTCATGAAAGGGAGGAAAATTGAGAACCAAGTCAAGCTTGCCAAATTTCTCTTAAATTACGCCGAAGTCGCAGAAGAAGATGGTGTTCTTATAGCCCTCGAGCAAGAGAAGGCATATGACAGAATCAACCATGACTACCTTATCCGTGTACTGCGCCACATGCGATTCCCACCGAAATTTTATAACACAATTGCAAATCTATATACAAATGCAAAAACAGTCGTAATGGTGAACGGTATGTTAAGTGACCCATTTATTGTTTTGCGCGGAGTACGACAGGGTGATCCACTATCATGCCTCTTGTTTAACCTGGCTATAGAGCCATTTGGCTTGTCTCATTCGTCAAGCTGACTTGAAAGGGATTAAAATTCCTGGTACCAACAAAAACCTAGTCCTCTCGCTCTTTGCAGATGATACTACAATATTTCTCTGATCCCGAGACTCATGGTCAAGTCTCTGGGCCATTCTTGACCTCTGGTGCGCTGCATCTACCGCTAAATTCAATCAGAGCAAAACAATAATCCTGCCTTTTGGCAGCTTAAGCTACCGTGAAAAGGTTGTGCTTGAAAGGCGGATCAATAAAACTCAAACTGAGTGCATCTGTCCCAACATCAGAATCGTGCGTGATGGCGAAACATGCCGGCTGCTAGGTGCCTGGATTGGCAATGCTGTACCATACTTGACTCCATGGCCGTCAACAGTGGATAAAATCAGGAACGACTTGGAGTGCTGGAGTTTGACTAACCCTAGCATTGAGGGAAAGCGTCATATTATTAATATGTTTGTTGGTGGCAGGTCTCAATACTTGACCAGGGTACAAGGTATGCCCAACAACATTGAGGACTCACTTACTGAACTGATAATTGCCTTCCTGTGGGATGGCAAACGAGCTAGAATTTCTGCCAATGCTATGTACTCCGATATTTTAAAAGGAGGTAAACAAATTTTGAACATACAAGCTCGCAACGAGGCGATTGACCTGTGGAATCTTCAGACATATCTGATGCAAGGGCCTGAACGAGCTTCTTGGTGTTATTTTGTGGATTTTATGTTGGCAAAATGGCTGGAAACTAGTTACTTGAAAGTCCAACCTGGGCAAATTATCAATGTTTTCTTGCAAAATATCCATCTCCCAATTTCAAGTCAAACTCCACTCCCAGATCAGATTAAGAAAATGATCATGACTGCACGTAAATACCGACTTTATTTTACTGCTCTCTCTCTGGGGCATGATGTTAAACTACAAATGCCTATCTGGAAACACCCAGCAGTTCACAAGTCAGATTATGATCACGCATGCTGCCGCCAAGCAGCCACATGCTTGCGATTAAACCACAATGTTAGATCTGTGGAAGATGTTCTAACTATTGCTACACGTAGAACTACTGTTCAACGGAAGCCCCACACAATCAACCCTTCAGGAATTGGTCGCCAGAACTGTGGATGTCGACCCTGCCAACGTGACCGCGTCGAACTAGGATGTAAGCATCCCAGAAACTGCATTGACACTGCAAAGATTTTGATTGATAGCATCCATCGAAAATGGAACCCTACCGCAGATAATACTAGCTGCGGGAATTTGTCCCTGACAAGCGAGGAAACTGAATTAAATAGCAATCCGATGCGAACAGGTGAAGTCAAAATTTTTGATCCTAACTTCACGTTAAACAACCTTAACCGAGGATTCCGGGTCTTTGCATTCGGAGATTTTTTAAACGAGGCTCCAGCAAGGAGAGTACTCCTTACTGGACACCAACCTAGTCTCTTGACAGTATTTTTATACCCTCATATTCGACATGCCGGTGAATTTAACGCCGAAATACACTTAACTGTCATGACTGTTACTCATGACCATCAGACAGATTGCAAGGTTCTCCTAATGAGATTTGACAATCCAAGTATTCCACAATCCTTTTCAAGTGCCCTTTTAGGTGGGCTCCTACATACCTTACAACACTCCTCAAAAAATCAACCTCTTCTAATATGTGCATCCTCTGATTTCTTGCTACGGGTTCTAGTCAAAGACTGAACCAAATATGAAATGGACATGCTAAATCCTGGCTTCAAGCTGCTACACGCAGTTTTTGCGGCCTCAAATGAACACTCTGGAAGAATCCAATTCAAGAAAGTTGAGTCGAACCCGGCAAAATACATTCTCAGTCCGACGACGATTAATGCACCTGCCATTACCAACTAACCCGTCTAATTAGATGGGTCATGTCCCCCTTATGCCACCTCTAACGAGACAGAGCTCAGGCCAAAGGTGCCCCTCCGATACCCCGTAGCAACCAGCGTGACATAACGAGACATTTTCACCGCCGCCCCATGGAAAGCTCCGCAGGTGGGAGGTGTCCCGCTTAAGGGGGGGGGGGGGTAACGGTGTCGACCGTGGGTGGGATGTATGGGTTGGGGGGGAGAGCTACGCGTGGTAGCGGGACATAACGCCAAGCAGGACTCTGTGCTGCCCCCTTGAGGGCCATTAAGTGGGACATAAGGAACAGGTATGGGTGGTAGCAGGACCAAGGGGTAAGTGGGACATAAAGAACAGGTATGGATGGTAGCAGGACGGTGGGTCAGCAGGACATAAGAAACAGGTAGCAGGACCGACTGGTAAGCAGGACATAAGAAACAGGCATGAACGGGAGCAGGACAGAGGGGTAAACAGGACAAAAGAACAGGTATGGTTGGTAGCAGGACGGTGGGGTAAGCGGGACATAAGGAACAGGTATGGATGGTAGCAGGACCAAGGGATAAGTGGGACATAAGGAACAGGTATGGATGGTAGCAGGACCGAGGGGTAAGTGGGACATAAGGAACAGGTATGGATGGTAGCAGGACCGAGGGGTAAGTGGGACATAAGGAACAGGTATGGATGGGGCAGGACAGAGGGGTAAGCGGGACATAAGGAACAGGTATGGATGGAAGCAGGACCGAAGGGTAAGCGGGACATAAGGAACAGGTATGGATGGGAGCAGGACAGAGGGGTAAGTGGGACATGGGGCGGGACAAAAACGGAGTCCCTCAAAGGCATGGCCACAGTGGGAATCGAACCCACAGCACCTCAATCTCATGAGATCATTCAATCAAGGAGTGTTACCATTACACCACGTTGCCACGATAACTGATTATTTTTCCTGTAATGCCAATAACTCTGATTTCCTGCGCTACTATCCAGCTGAAACGGGACATCTGTCCCTCCTCACCACCCGCAGTTGCATTGAAGTGGGATACTTAGATGCCGTGGCGTGGGACAAAAAAAAATAGGGCCAAGCCAGAATATGTCCACAGTAGGAATCGAACCCACTTCACCTCGATACTCAGTATGAAATGATGATACATAATCAAGGGGTGTTACCGTTACACCATGTAGACGATACAAAGGGAAAAAAATGAATATCCCTCAGGAGCAGGGCCCCATTGGGAATCGAACCCAAACCGGCTGCTTCGACAGTATTATTTTGAGCAGCTGTACATACCACTATACCATAGGGCCATTGTCAACCTGTCTTTGAGTGAGGGTTCCCGCGCATTCCATCAATTTGTCTTTGTTATGTCCCGAATCCGGATCAACCCTTGTGTCCCGCTACCATCCATATCTCCATTCCACCTCCTGCTTATCCCGGTGTCCCGCTACCATTTCCTTATGTCTCGCTTAACCTTATGTCCTACTACTTCCATACGTCCCGCTTAACCCTGTGTTCCTGTCACACTTCATTTGGATGCAGTGGGGCGGGACAAATACCACGAAGATCGGTTTAAAATTACAAGTCCCAGTCAGTCTTGGGACGCAACATAAATCAAATGCAACTCCTCTGCCAACTGCTCTTCCTCCACGATGTCGCCTAAATTGTCATCAATCTCCCGCTCCACATCCCGTATTCCCATGATTTCCATCGCCCTGGCTACATCAATTGCAGTGGCCTCAGCATTGGTTTGTGTGGGCTATTGGCTCGACATTCTGGCTGCATGGATTCAATGCGACGCCCAGAACAAGCGTTCCTGTAAATCGGGGTCCAGCCTTGACCGCTAATTTGTTCAGGCGTTGGAGATGGATGTCGTCATAGTGTTCGCGCTGTCGCCGATGCCGTCGAACACACCAGGAGAGGCCTGGGTCCGTCTCGGCGATCTTCTTCTCCCGGGACTCCAAGAACTCCCGCTCATCCCTGATGTAGGTCACAAGGCGCCGTATTTCGATGTCGCACCGCAGAATTTCCTCCCTGGCACGTTCAATCTTGAAGTAGGTGTCCATGAGGAGCCTGGCCGCAGGGTTCACCCATGGCCGGACCTCAACCCCCCTCTCTGGATGGTGAAGGAGGTCGAAGTCTGAGAGGAACACATATTCCACGACCTCCGACCAGGTAAGCTTCCTCCCAGGTGGTACCATGGCGGTGGCGGCGATGTTATAACTTTTGAGTGCTGTCTGAATAGCCTGGGAGCAAGCCTGCAGAGCTTTCGCAATATGCTTGCGAAGTTTGTAACCTAGGGGATAGTTTAGTGCTGGAATTGGCGATCAACACAAAGAAGATACCTGTTTGTGACAAATTCATCTTGGTGAGCTCGAACATCCGCTGCACCACAAGCTTTTCCAACTTCATCAGTGCTAGACGGTATCTCTTTGTGCTGACCAGATGTGCTGCATCTGCCCATTCTTGGCTCTCTGGCAACCAGCGGACTTCTACTCCCATCTTACTTTCCGACTCTTGTACGTCCTTCAATGCGGTGTCGTAGGTCTCGCGGGCGTGCAGCCTCGCGGTCGCAGTGGCCTTGGATGTTCCACTCTACGCGAGGTCGAGCTTGGCTCTAGTAGGGGGCGGTGAGCAGGACACAAGGCGGTGGTGAGCAGGACACAAGGCGGTGGTGAGCAGGACACAAGGCGGTGGTGAGTGGGACACAAGGCGGCGGTGGAAGGCATATCGGGACAAGGCGGCGGTGAGCGGGACACAAGGCGGCGGTGAGTGGGGCACAAGGCGGCGGTGGAAGGTGTATCGGGACAAGGCAGCAGTCAGCGGGACACAAGGCGGCGGTGAATGGGACACAAGGTGGTGGCGGAACAGGTGTATCAGGACAGGGGCGTGGTGAGCAGGACACAAGGCGGAGATGATGGAAGTGGCAGGACAATTGAAGTGAGCGACCTGAAAGGGAAATAAAATAGAATGACTTACTTGCGATCGGTGAGGTTGACCAAACGCTGATAGTATTCCATTTGTTGAGTGTCCTCTTCCGTGTCGGAGGTTAGGCTCCGCAGATATTCAAGCTCGGCCTTGAGCTGAGCCGGAAATTCATCCATGCTCTTAATTCCCGCTCCTACCATCGCGATCTTGAGTCCGGCCTCTCCATCTAGAACCTCCAATGCTTGCCAGTAGTTATCCACCAGGAACTTACCTAGATACGTTTCAGCCAGAGTGAATATAGATTTTGCGAAAGAAATTACTCAGGTTCGTGTAAGTCTCGTGAGTGTCAAAGTGCGCAAAGTAGGTCGACAGCGTTTGGAGCCTGTGGAAGGCGCTTGCATATCGGATCGAGCCCGCCATGGTGTTCGACCTGGAAAAGAATCTTTCGCATCCCTCGAGGTCTTCGAGGCCCATTCTGAGGACATATCAGGCCAAGAACAGCAACTGGCACAGGCGGTTGTGCGCATGGCCATGAAAGGATCCAACAAGGCAACTGAAATTCTGCAGGAGAACCCTGTGCCCAAGTGGGCTATTGAACACCGTCGTATTGAAGCCACATCCTATGTTGTATCCAAAACCGATGGCTCGATCAAAGGCATTGAGGAGCTCATTGGCAATGGCGAGAGGGTACTTGGATCTGTGAATCTACCCCTCAGTGCCAGCCATCTGCGGAACGGGGACGACTTACAGCTCCCCGCTTTTAACCATATCCGCCACCAGTAATACGAAACCATGCCTACAAAGGCAAATGAACACTCCCGTCTCATCGTAAATCCACCACATCTTTTTTGTGACATCCTCAGACAGATTCTTCCATCTCTCTTCGCATGCACCTTACTCTTCTCGCCCGGTGAATCTGTATTCCCACCCTGTATGAATCGGTGAGAACCAAACCTTCGGAGGAAGTACTGGAGTCACCGTGGAGGAGGATCCCCATCAGGGGTCATGAACTCCTTAAATCTATCTTTCGCCCATCGGTCAACCCTCTCTCGAGACAGGAAGTACGGTTCTCCAGCCCCTGCAAGCCGCGGGTCTGGTCGCTCATTGGACTTCCCTGGAAGTGGGTTTCCTTCGTCGTCATACTCGTGGGCGCCCCAGCGAAGAACCCGCTTCAAGGAATCATTTCCGTCGGCGGTCACGAGCATAGAGAAGACGAGCTCTGCCTTGCCTTCTAGTTTGTACATGCAGGCGGGACAACAGTTCTTCAAGCGCCATTCAGGTGCATCTCGACCAATGGCCTTGTCCACCCGTGCTTTGACCCCCGGAGGATGGCCAGATAAAGGTCATATGCCACGGAGAATTGCTGAACGCGGTACGGTTTGAACGGGAGACCGTGAAGGTCTGTGAGAGTCTTGACCCAGCCCTGAATGGCTAAAGTTGGGGTCCGTAGTGGGTGACACGAAACAGCTCCAGTACACGGGTGGAGAAGCCGACAGTAGGGGTCCACGGAGCACAAGCTATTACCCCTTGGCTCACCAGAGAGGACGTAGTAAACTTGTCAGTGTAACGCATGGGTATGCTGCGTGAGGATGTGGCTGTCGACGGTTACCAGAAGAAGCCATAGTGAGGTGCAGGACATACCAAATACATCCACGAGCGTGATTTCATACAATTTCTCCACCAGAGGCGTCGCAGGCAGTGGAAGTGCTGCCTCCATATTGTCTCCCACCTGAAGACCCCATTCCACATAGGCGTCGATGATCGCGGGCATTTGAGGTGCGAATGCGTGCACTTGCTTCGCAATCATGTCCCGGTGCATTCTACGGTCTTGCGCGCGCCTGCCATCGGGTGATTAACGCAGTCAAAGCTGAGGTTACAGGGCTTACTTTTTGCCTCGGGTGTCCCGCTCTCCGTGGATTGCATCCTCAAGTGTGTCGCGGAGTTCTCCTCCAGCACCACTGGCCACGAACCCATCGCACACGTTCATAGCAGTGTCTATGTCATCATTCGGGCCGTCTGCTACATCTTCCCATTGCAGTGGATCCTCGTTGGTGGGATCTGCAATATCTCGCACATCGTTAAACGCCCGACGGGCAGCAGCGGTCAATACTGACGAACACCGTGAGTAACTTGTGTTCTTTCAGGCAAACACTCACCATCGTACTGCTCCTGCATCTCCTTTTGAGCTCGGTCGCGGATTACTTGGGAGGCTTTCGGTTTGACCGATGTCAAAAGTTGGCGCCGGGCCCCACTGTCGGTAAACACATTTGTTGAGCTCCGCACGCGAGGCGGGCGAGCACGGACACCTAGTCCTTTCTTCTTCGTGCTGTTAGCCATAGACAACCTGATGCGTGGCCGACACGTGAGTCATGTCCTGTTGCACCGACAGCGGTGGGAGGGTGTGGCGGGACTAAGGTGTCAACTGTGGTGAATGTGGTGAGGCAGGACACAGACTTGAACTCAGAACTCTTGTGACATATCGGCGGTGGCGGGACATCGTTGTACACAATGCGTCCTGCCACACCGTCGTGATGTATCCTGTTAATATGTCCTGCTACACCACTCCGCTGTAGCAGGACATCAGGCCACCTTGCCTTTTGCCACCTCATCACCTGGTGGGTGTTCGCATGGTTTCCAATCACAGCGGTAAGTCATGGTCCATTTTCGCATGGAAAAACCTCTGCATGGACTTTCGATACCCGAGCCCGGGAACATAGTGGAACAAATGTCCACGCCAGAGGGTTTTTATTGCTTCATATGTCCTTTCCCAATTCTCATGCGATTTTAGGCAGCTTTTTCGATGTCACGGATGTCCTCGACCTAAACTTTCACGTGGTGAGTAATGCCACCAGCACCTATCGAGGGTGGAGACTAATTGGAACGGCAGACATGGTCCGGACGTGTCTTTTCCCCCTGGGAGGCGGTTGTAATCGGTGGCAACAGCAGTGCCGCGTTCGACATCGCCACAGCCGTGTCCCTTGCTGTCGAGGAGCAAGGTGAAGAAGACCTCGCAGAAGCGGATTCTGCGCAGCCAGCTGGCTACCGAGTGGTTGACAGGGCGGTGTCAGTGAGCATGTCCTCCTCCTCGTCTGCAAGCTCCAGCAGTCGAAAGGCGAGGGACAAGGCTGGATCGAAACTAAGGCGCGACAGGGCGCGCAAATCGGCTAAGGTCAAGGCACAGGTCAACTTTCTACCTCCCCCATGTCGCCCGGAGCATGTCAAACTCTCCAGCAAGCCTGTCAGCACCAAATTTCAGCTCATGAAGCAGCAAGTGGCCTCCACGGGGTGGATTGGGCTTCGCGACGACGGCAGGTCCACCCAAGAGGAGGAGGCTGGCATCTGGGAGGCTGGCTGGACTCCGACGCACTACCTTCCCGATTTCTTCGGTCCAACACCTGAGTTTGTTGGATTTAAACTGATCAAGTACCTTGGCCTGTAAGTACCACAGCGCCAGCACCTCATCCTGCCTAACTCACAGAGCTTCCAGAAAAACCCGACCCATCCTCGACAGCACGGACAAGATATTTGGGCTTTTTGCGGGACACCCCGATGATCCAGATTGGATGGCACGAGTGCATGATCCCGCAGTTCAGGCGATGGAGGAGGCAAGTGCGAACTGCGCAGTCTCGGAGGCCCGGACCTTCCATAGACACGGTAATTTTTATGGGTTAACCAGTGGCAACTCTTACGGCGGTGGGCAGACGGAGCCTGGGACACTAGTCAATGGTGTCATCAACACCGCGGTACTTTGCTGTTTGCTCAGCAACGTCACCTTCATTTGGATCGCAGGCTTTGCTACGGGTTTGTTCCTTACCCGCCGGTCGTCCTCAGATTACTGAGTATCCATCTAGGTGTATTCGCAAACTGGGCCCCGAACCTGTTTGAGTACTACGTGATTCACATGCGACGGTTCTACAGGAGGTATGCCCACCTTAAGCAACTGTTCCTCAACGGAATCTGGTCAGCGTGTACCTTTAATCTTGGCCCCCAGACCTGTGCCCTTGGACACCGCGACTTTGCCAACCTCGCCTTTGGCTGGTGCGCCATCACAGCGCTTGGGAATTTCGACTACACCAAGGGTGGCCATTTGATCCTTTGGGACTGTAAACTTATCCTCGAGTTCCCCCCGGGCACAACGGTTCTGATCCCGAGCGCCGCACTCTTCCATTCCAATATCCCCATCGGGGAGCGCCGATACTCGTTCACGCAGTACACCGCTGGGGGATATTCAGGTGGATCGAGCACGGGTTCCAGTCAGAGGAGAAATATCTGGAGAGTTTGTCACCAGCGGAGCGGGCAAGGGAACGAGAAGAGGCGAAGACTCGGTGGCAAATGGGGGCTGGGTTGTTTTCTACACTCGATGAATTGAAATCCACGTAGCGTTGTATCTGAAATCCTATGATGTCCTGCCACCGCTGTGAATTTGGAAGTTAAGCGGGACTAGGGCCGTTTTGTTGTCCCGCCACCGCTGTAAATGTGTAAGATAAGCAGTGATAAGTGAGCTCCGAACCTAGTATGGAAACCAACAGAAACAGCCAAAACAAAATACCACAACCAAAGAATTGTATGGAACAGACGAATCTAATCCAAACAACCAATAGTATGCAGCAAGTGCGGTGTATCGTTCGTCCCAGAGGTACCAGACGAGTGTCAGTCCCTGATTCAGAGCCTTGTAAAGGTTGATCAGGAGAAAGTTTAATTCAAGAAGTCGTTGTAAGACGAAGCAAGTGTTTGATATGTACGAAACTAAGAGATCCGAAGGATATCTGTTTCGGACACCAAGACACGAGTCGGTTACGACTGATGAGAATGATGGAAACTAAGGAAACCAAAGGTTTCTAAAGCTTCCAACGCAAACAACACAAAGAGATTTATCGGAATGAAGGGAACCGTGAGGTTCACCAATATTCCGAAACGAAACTAAGAGTTCCGCAAGGTTTAACAAAGATGGTGGTGGTTCCAGACAAAACAAGACAACAAGGCAGACAATCCCAAGCAATTCCCAACCGATTCCCAACGATTCAAGGTCCAAGACCAGCGATTCTATACGATCCCAACGATTCAAGACTCAAGGCCAGCGATTCTATACGATTCGATACGATTCAAGACCCAAGGCCAGCGATTCTATAGCTTCCAACGATTCAAGAGCCATGCTCAGACGACTTTATACAATCCAATAACACTGGTGATATTCCAACTCCTACAAACTGACGTTGGTAGGTGTCCAAAGATCGACAAGAATCCTCCCAGGCGCAAGCACAAGCCTTACTAGTGGGGGAGGATTCCGTGCCGATCCCATAGACACCTCTAACTACTTATACAATCCCAAATATGACTATGACAATGAAAGAATTAAGTAAATGGTCCGTTTAGCTGCTCCAAAGTCCGTGTATCCATCTTGGCGACTAGAATATGATGATTCTCATTGGTCGGAGCACTGAGCACGCCATTCCGGGTATATTCCGACCGTTCCTTTGTAAGATTCTGCACATGGTGACCTTGATGTCTGCTTAGACATCATCCACCATGTTGTCCTTTCGCAATGTAACTTGCTCTCTGAAGGTATCCCTCGAAGATCTTCATGGGAACCGTAATCTCCGGCCATATAGGCTTCGAACGATACCCCACTTTGAGTTATGGCTCAGGATGGGTTCTTGAGAACGCTCCTACACTCAATGGGGAAGTCCTGGGAACTCCGAGATCGACGATCATGGGTTCCCTTCGCTTACTATCCCACTCTGATGCACGTTGCCGAGTAACCGATGTTCGGGTACAATCGAAACACCGCCTCTGGTGTTCTCATGTCACTTGGATCGATGCGAATGCGCCGAGAACCAAGATCGAGAATAGAATAATCGCCCGAATATCTAATTCCCATCATTCTCGTAGTTCTCATTGGACGGGAACTACCAGAATGATTGGATCCACCAGAACTTGGTAGAATACCCATATGTTTAGGTTGGGCTACACAATCTCCTACCTGTTTTGGAGCGAGTACTTGTCAGAGACACTCCTGGCTTCCACCAGGGCATCGTCTCGTTGCTCTTGTGATGCTGGCTGCAGGCCAGCTACTTTGGGTTCTCAGTACTGCCTATATGGATAATAGAATAGGAATGAACTACACAATGAAAACCGAAAAATATAGTGTTTTCAAGTGTGTGTTCATTCACTGCTTATCAGCGGGACGAGAGCGGTTCTGTCCTGACACACCACAGTTAAATCACGAAATAAGCGGGACACCACAATGTATCGGGACGCACCACCACCAGTAGTGGGACATGTTGCGAACACGTTTTTGGTCGATCACGAACACGTCACAGCACTTGGTCCCCGACACTGGATTATACTTGAACACAAACATCGGAGCACCAATTTCTAAGAAACCAAGTCCAAGAGTACACCCCAAGGCATCTCTAGAATAAATTTCAGATTTTTTGGCAATGTCTAGAGGAACCTCAGCTAACATCCAAAAATTGGCTGGATTGAAGCTTGTTTATCTCGAAACTTGTTCTGCTCCTCATACTACGGCGACACAAAATTTCATGGATGGCCCAAGCAACATTGATTCAACACCGTATGTGGCCTCTATGGACCCTAGCACATGGCCAAGAACCTGACTTCCACCGGCAGGTCCACAAAATCCAAAAAACTAAAAAAACAATGATCAGCATGCGGCTGTGAGGAAGGCCGCACGCCGGCTCGCTTGGGCTACCTACCGTGATAAGTACATTTCCAAGGGTAATATCTTACTTGTGAGTGAAGTTGGGGTGCAGACATCAAGAGGAACTTGTGAGCAAGGCACGGTTGCAGATGAAGAAGTGCGTCGACGAGAATCTGGTGATATGCCAAGGTAGACCGACCAACTAACCGCATTTCACCTTCAATAGGCTCAGAGAGGAGGTTAAGAGCGATCCCTGCAGGATGGCCACGGTAGTGCGCCAGCATCGGAGGTGGGACGCAGAGTATAGGGCAAGGTACAGGCTTGATCCCTCCGCCGGCGGACATCTGTTGTTTACCCAGATGAAGACACAAGGACACCACAGATTTCAAGAGGATGCTTTGCCGCCACGATAACTATTACTGACAGAATGGCAAGCAGTACACCGAGCCCCAGGTCCGTGATTACCAGGAAGCCGTAGAATCGCTTCAGGAAGAACAGTGGTTGCAAAAGATGCCCAAGCATGTTCGAGAGAGGACGAAGAGACAGGCAGGAGGAGCTTGATCATGGCGGAATATTTTTCTAGACATTTCCACTCGGGCTAGTAAAAAAATCATTTCTGCAGCGGATAATGTCCCGCCCCACCGTGAGCACGTCCCGCCTCACCGCAAGGAAAACGGGAGACAGTCCCGCCCCACCGCAAACACTTTGAGAAACATGCCATCTGATCAGTGGCAGTGCATTTCGTTCTTCTTTGTTTTCGCCATGTACTACTGCGACCCGCCTTTGCACGCCGATGTTGGGTTTGATATGGGGACAGCGAGCAGATTCTGGATGGTGACCAGCAACCAGTGCCGCTCACCTGGCCCAGGGCTTTACACCTCCTGGTGTGTGACTTGAAAACTTGGCTGAATGGCGAACTGACACAGGAACCCAGGAGAAGCGCGCTTGCCGTCTGCGCAGGCATTCAGGATGCGGAACCCGTTCTCCATGAAACTGTAGCGTCAGCTTTACCTTCGTGGTACGAGTGTTGCCGTATGGGTCAACATGCGCACCCAATCGATCCTATGGTGGTGTCGCCTTCGAGGCAAGGCCCCGGCGCACCCTTCCCCGGACAGGCCTACAGCAGCACCCAATATGCAATCGGGGCTGATCGCGCTGCTGCCCCCACCACGCCAATGGCCACCAGAACCGAGCCCTAGCAGTAATATATAGACTAAAACACATGGCCCTAGCCAGCGGGTCCTTTGCCTAATGGCATGGATCTAGCCACCCCCTGGCTAGCTTCACCCACAGCACTCCCCTGCTTGCAGGGGGGGATTTTGATTTTGGGGGGGAAAATTTTTTGATTTTGGCACGCCAGAATACCCTTTATTTGCCCTTTATTTACTCGGTATTATTCCCCAGGATGATCTTACTGAAAAAGCCAGTTGATGGGATAGATCTTTGCGCTCGGCTATCCACACTATATCGGGCCCTCAACCGCCGCATCTGATCCCACCCGAATTCACCCGTAATTCGCTTCGATTCGGCTTCTTAGCGCTTATGGCTCGATCAAGCGCCTCTCATCGCATGCACGTGATTTGCTTTTCTTTTTCTTTTTCTTTTTTCTGTATCTGCATTTCTATACTGCAACAAGTACGCGTTCTACTAAGACGCGGTGCCCGGGGCAATAATAAATAATGGGGGGTTTTGCGCGCGAGGAGATCAAGCACGTGATTTGTCATCCGCACCTGCCCGCACCCCTGCCCGCCCTGTCCCGCACACCCACAGCTCCTGCCCCGTCGGTTTTCCGCCGCCCGCACTCCCGCACCCGCCGCCTGTACATGGTGCTCCTGCTCCTGCTCCCGCTCCCTACGCCAGCTGCCCGCACCCGCACTCGCTGCGCGGCGAGCACCCCGTACGCCAGCTACCCCTCTCCCGCACCCGCTCCCGCCCGCCCGCCCCACGGCGCTCCCGTACGCCACTTCGTACTCGGCCTTCGTCTCTCCCGTCTCCAATCTTATTTTCCATCGTTCCTCACCACTTGATTTTCAAGCAATGTACTAGATATCAATATAACTCAACACCATATAGTTGCCGGTATCAATGGAGTTAGGAATCAAGGACAGAGTTCACGTCCTCATGCTCAGTGTTCCTTTTTACTTGTTGCCTAAATAGCAGTGGTAGTGCGTCTCGGCTGTTTAGGCCTTATCGTCTAGAATTTCTGAGACAACGCCTATTCAATTCGGGCTTGAGCGTTTCCCGAATCTCACCTTTTCCATCTTCATTTTATTTTATTTTCGCGAACAGTCAAACGGTTTGATTATACCAGACAAATAAAAGCATATGGCGAAGTAGAAAATTAGGAAAAAAAATGTAGTCCGAATTGTATCGACAATGTAAGCAGAGTCTGCTATTCCATCGAGGCCGTGAGGCCTTCCAGCACCATACAACATCTTGGACTGCATCAGCCAGCGCTCCTTAACCCCTGTCGACTGATCTTCGCAGACACCCAGAAATACAGCGAGCCCACGACACTCAGACATCCATTAGGTCCCGGCCTGTCCAGCACACCCCACTCTTCATTACCGCCATACGTGGCATCCCCACCCGCCCGCCATTTTTTATCGGGGCCTCGGCGCCGCCACTCGGGCTGTAGCGAATCCCACCAGCGCTGCCACTCATCCGCGTATTTCTCGACGTCGAGGACCTTCGGGATCTTCTTCGC
>JARJLF010000853.1:0-124983 GCA_029378395.1 Mycena leptocephala | reverse complement strand
AAAATCGCGGTAATCTGTGCTTCCGCAACTTTAACATGCGGCTTCGGGAGTACATCGCTTGCTACCACCCTTCTGTTTCTGTTCGGTTAGAACAGGGGATCAAGGTGCGTGTACCTGTGACATTTTTTGTTCTCTTCCTCACTCCGAGGCTTGCTCAGATACAGGCATGTAAAGTTGTTTACCTTGATTATCAATCCAAGGTAGACTGGAGAAATGCGCGTGATATTTTGCGATGCAACCCGAAATTCCACAATGCTCCTCGATTCGATTCGGTGATATACGAGACCGACGACGATCAGCTCGCCATGGGCCAACTTCAATTCGTGTTTCGTGCTCATCTCCCCAGCGGCGCCAAGCTGGATCTAGCCATGATCCGTCAATTCCGCAAGACTTCCTGGCAGCCAAGAACCCGTACCGACTGCCCAATTCGGGAGAAACTCTCAGCGCAGTCGTCCATGTTCATCACGCTGGAACACGTTGTACGCGGTGCGCTACTATCCCCAATTTCTGGTGCAAGACAAGATATGCATTATGTTATTGATTGTGTAGACGGGGATATGTATCTGCGCGTAAATAATATCGAATGAATGTTTTATGTAACTTACGGTACTGGTGGGAGAAAAAAAAAATGTGCCCAAGTGCTGCGTACCTTGCCACGGCTTGGGACTCCTTGCGTGTCCTACCGTACCTTGTGACGGCTTGTGAACGCCTCGAAGCCGTGGCTGAATGGCTTGCAACCGCTTGCAAGCCGTCTCAAGGCCCCAAGTTGATTCAAGCCGTTGCAAGTGATCTGGCTTTTTTCCGACAAACTGAGAGGCGTCATCCATGGGTGGCAGTGGGAGGAAAGAGAGATGTTAGGTGCTCAAGGAGTACACGATGGCCGTGTGCTTAATTAATCACGAAAGTTGTTGTGACGTAAAACGCTGTACTGAGAGTCTGCTGGTCTGCAGATATAGAACATATTGCTGTGAGCTGTATGGATCGCATTAGATGCACAGACATCGAAGATGTTGTAGGGCAAAAAGACTGACTCATCATGTCCATGCAGCGATACTACCACGCACGGAACAATAATAAAGAGATCGACTCTCTGAAGTTCCGTGCGAGCAGACAGCATCGAGCACTTTGAGATCAAATCATGGCTGCGTTGAGTCTGAGCCGATGATCATCATAATACTGCTGACCTGGAGTAACGCCCGGACGCACAGACAGATCTAGACCTCGGAGGACATTAAGGAAAGTTCTTCGCACGGATACTATACCACAACATGACCGCAAATAACTCCGAAGTGAAAGGGGTGTGAAAGAGATGCGGTCCTGCTGGTACCGAGGGTGCATTCTCTGCAAGGCGGCGATTCAAGTGTGGGGATCGAGATTTACATCGCCGTTAAGGTCATCGTCGCTGAGCAGGGGGGCATAAGGAGTCATGTCGATGACGTGAGATGAAGAAAAAAAATACTGACCTCATCTATGTTGGCGCCCGTCTACGCCGGAAACAGCAACGGTAGAACGGAAGACTTCGAACACAATAAGTGACAATCAGCGCGCAGAGAAGACCCCCCCAAAAAAGGCAAACCACACCGTCGAGCCCGAGTCGCCCGCAATCCAAGCACAATGAGTGATGACTTTGACCACTACGAACAGGAAAAAAGGCCAAAAAAATGTGACATACCGAACTACCGAGTCCGTGTCATCTGCATTCCATGCACCAGAAGGTCGACATGTCATAATTCAGGGTTTTTCAATCTTTTTGAGCTCGCTGTTTCACAGTGAGGGCAGGGTCGGCAAGGTAAGCGAACGGTGGGCGCTCATTTGATCCAGCAGCCGTTGGGTAGGCTCCTCATATCTTTGAAATTTGAAATTCCAGGATTAATCAATGAGAGGACACATACTAGATACACAGTATTGACTTCTGGGCAGTGAAATACCCTGCAGACACAAGATATGAGCCTCCTGACGGGTATGTGGTGTCTTTGCGCACCTTCACCAGAAAATAATTAAATTCACCCACAGTAAAGTTATCACTGAATCTTTGAGACTTATCCTTGTGAACAAAATGTCGGTGAATTCGTAACATTTACAGGCTATGATTATGTAGATGAAATTATTATTGATTGATGTTTCAGAATTGTTCAAACTCAAAGTTTCGCAGGCAGTTTCGATTGACCTGAATATATTAGTAAATTCAAGGAGGAGCAGTTTCAACAACTGCGAAATCAATGAATTGAGCATCCCCGAATGTGGGCTGAAAAGCAATAGTTAAATCTTCTGTCTTCAGGCTGCCAACACCACTGAGTACTTTGCTGCACTGATCTAGACGTTTCTTCTGTAAAAAAAAAAACACAGCTCGAGATATTATTCTGCTCTTCACATGCCCTCTCGTGAAATTACGTTTTAAATTGGGGAAACTTGTGGTTCATGTATTATCGTAGAACTCCTTTGTCATGAAACCACTCTCGATTTTCCTAATGAGCAACTGGGCAAGATCATCCTGGCCGTGGGATAATGCTGCCTCCAGTGCCAAATAAATATTCCCATATTCTCGATGAGCACCCTGGCAGTAGTGTCATCATCCCGGGATAATGCGGACTCCAATGCACAATGCATGATCATGTTGGAGCTGTCAATCTTCTCGACCAGGAATTGCACAACATTATCATCGCCCAGGCATAATGCTGCATCTAGAGTATCTTCATATACCCTTCCACATACATTTACATCAGCACCATTCGCAATGAGGAGCTGAACAATGTTCTTGTGGCCCTGATAAGATGCTGCCTGCAACGCATTTCCGAATTGCCCACCAGACAGATTTGGGTTGGCACCATGGTCGAGCAGTAACTGCAAAATGTTGTCTCGCCCATGTAGCGAGGCTGTATGCAATGCACTGCCATATTCTCCCCCCTGTGCATTCACATGAGCACCATTTTCAAGCAGTAACTGAACAATGTCCTCATGGCCCGTGGATGAAGCCGCCTGCAGAGGGCTGCCATACTTTCCAATTAGTGTGTTTACACGAGCCCCCTTCTTGAGCAGTAATTTAACTATGTTCATATTGGCCTGGCAGGAAGCTGCATGCAGTGTGCTGCCATACTCTCCTCCCTGCACATTCACATCGGCTCCGTTGTCTAGGAGCAGAGCAACAATGATCTCATTGCCAGAGATAGTAGCTGCCTGCAGTGCATTGCCGTAGTTTTCCCACTGTGCATCTATATCAGCACCATTCTTGAGGAGGAGCTGAACAATGGCTAGGTTGCCACGTAGAGATGCTGCCTGCAGTGCATTGCCATAGTCCCCCCCCTGTGCATCTACATCAGCACCATTCTCGAGGAGGAGCTGAACAATGGCTGGGGTGCCACCAAGAGATGCTGCCTGCAATGCTGTGCCATAGTCTGTACCCTCATTTGCATCTGTTTCCTCTCCCAGAGATGCCACTCCCACTGAGATTTGGTATCGTCCTGCCTGTGCATTTAAGTTGGCACCATTTTCAATCAATAATTGACCCATCTGTAAGTGGCCTTGGAATGACGCTATTTGTAGTGCAGCAGTTCTCGTACCCTCTGAATACTGTGAAGCTGGCATGCATTGCAGAAGAAACTTTGCAATGTCCAGAAGGTTGGTGGCTGCAGCAACCCACAATGGGGAGCATTGTTCAGGCCAATAGCAAAGATCCCATGGAGGTAAGATCCATCTTAGACATTTCAACTCCTTCACCCGTCCCAGAAACTCTATGATCATGCTCCTGAGTTGCTTCTCTGGCTCTCCTGCAGCATGGACAAGACAATATTGGGCATAGTCAAGGAGAGGAGGTAGATCAGCCTCAAAATGGGTCCTGGATGACTTCACAACATCATCAAATGCCAGATATGTGAGGAGAATCTGAGTGATTACTGTTTGTGCATGTGGGAATTTCAGAGTCTTAATGCCATCAAAATACTCCTGTGCAGTGTAGTGAACAAGGCGCACTACAGCAAGCTGCTGATCAACAATGACCAGGCCAGCACAGACAGAGAGGATGATTTCAATGTCCAAAATATTGTCATCATCCAAATGTTGTGTGCCAGATTCAATGGCCAGAGCTACCTTGAGTTCTATCATTGTTAATGGCCTTTGGGCACTGATGACCCAGGTCAGAGCCAAGTGAGCAACTGTCCTATCTTCCTCGTTCTGGTTTTCGATTCGCTTCATAGCATTATCATAAGTGTCATTCAGATCCTTTGGAAGATTGTTCAGTGCCTCACGAACTGCTTTGATTGTGCTTTTGGTGCTGAGAGAGTCAATATGAAGCTTGGCAAGAAGGAAACTAAAAATAATTGTTGTTAATAACTTCAAAGCAATGATCATCACTTACATTCCATCCACGCTGAAACTGATTTTTGAACAAATTTCATCATGTAAATCGGGTTGGGTTTGAACATGCTTCGATAGGCGTGATGACTGCTGAATGTGTGCATCAATATATCGGTGAATGTCTTCAATGTCGGCATGGATTTCTAGGGTTTGAAGTTGTTGGAGAGAAACAGCGGGAGTGATGTGAGGTCGTGAGGTTATCATCAGGTTCACATTGGGTCCCATTGCTGCAAGACAATCAAGCAAAACATGACGAGAGTTCTCCGGATATTCGTCCACAGCATCAACAACAATATAAACCTTTGAAAACTGTCCGATTACAGTTTGGAGAACATTTTGAATGTCATTGAGTGAGGGTCTGGTCTGCCTTTCAAAGTGCTGTTTATATAGGTTCTGTACTGCAGAGCTGATTTCGCTTCCAAGTACGAGCTGTCTCCAGAGGCCAGACAAGAGATTTGAGGGAGTCTGTATTTTGGTTTCCTTGTGGTTCAGATATATGCACGCTATGCCAATATCTCTTTTTGGGGGTTGGGCACTTAGGTGGTCCACAACCTTTGCTCTGGCATCGGTATGATTAGTGTCTGTCAAAGATTTTGAGATTAATCTTACGCCAGCACAGTTTTCCCCGCACCGGCTATGTTTCAGATTGATTAGTTCGGGGCACGAATGAGGGTAAGAAGATGCGTACGAATTCCATGACACCAGAGTGTACCTCCGACACCTGACTCCCATGCTCTAAAGCGCGGTTCCGCAAGCAACCAGCCTCCGGTCCCTGCTTGGAGAGCACACAAAACATCGGCCTGTTGCAGGAAAAAATTAATTGGCGAGAACCACTCGATTATTCCTGTGCGCTGTGCCACTAGTTCGCCATAATGGTGTATATGGTTCACATTCCCGCCGATGAATGTACCGCCCTGGATACTTGTTTGATGCTCTTGAGGATGATCCCATGGGAGCAGACGATTGAGAGCAATATCTGAATCTGAATCTTTTGGTCCTGGCTGCAGATAACTATCAGGGTTGCTTTGAGTGCCCCCGAGGTCTGCTACCGAAAGGTATCCAATACCCCGATTTTCTGGATGCATTTGCCAACTGCCGCCGTGACTGAATGGATGAGGAACAGCTGGTCGAGCGAAATCCGAGTGTGGTTGGGCAGTTGAAGATGCGAGAGGATTCGAAAGCGATGGTAATGAAGCTGAGGGTGTCTGAGACGATGACGGTTCGTCGGGATGGTGTGAACCGCCTAGACCTTGTGGCCGATGAGAAACACCTTCGGCCTGTCGGGGGCATATTAATTCGAGGATTAGGCAACATACTATAAGGTAGCGTTCTCGTCGTTCCAGCTTGCCGTCCATTTCTCTCCACTCCCGACAGCTGTCGACTGGCTCTTTCAGTCAAGTCGGATTCCAGAGCCGTCAACGGATCGCCTGTCGCATGGTGCGTGGTGTGGAGATTCACGTCCCCCGCAACGTCTAAGAAACTCCCACCACTAATTTGAAGCCCAGAGGAGGAGGTGAACAGAGGCATTGTAGGGAAACGAAGGAGAATGTGAGAGGCTGTACAAGAAGGCGATAGTGATCGGTGGCAGTGCCACCCTATGATCGCCGCTTCTGGGCTGATAGCCGGATTGAAGATGCGTGGGTAGGCGCCGGATCGTAACTTGGGTGCAAACTAGGACAAGAATGAATCTATTCTGCGTACTTTGGAAGACAGTACAGAGGATTAACCGAAGATTCGGAAGAAATGAGCACAACTATTGTGTGACAATGTGGGGCCGGAACATATAGTATATGTTCCTGATAGGGCTAGTAGCCCTAGCATGCGAGAACCTTCTCAGCCTTTCAGAGCACGGTGACCCAGTTCCAGGTCCAGGAAGAGAGAAATTAACCAGCGAAAGAAAGGGTAATATTAATCAGACATCGTTCAAGTTGGCGAAGAGGCGGATGATCAATCGAGCGGTTGGCTTTGAAATTGGAACAAAGGCCGGGCGACAGGCATGGAAGTGGGTCGGAGAAAGCGTCGTGGAGGTAGACTCCCGCTCCCGTAGTTCCATAGTAGTGATGAACCCCGCTTGTAAGGTGTTGCGTTGCATCGTAGGAGTTAGTAGTAGCAACTGCAACTCGAACAGTGAATGCGAATAAGGGTCGAATGAATTGAATTCGGAATCTGGAATCCGGAAATACATTATGCAGCGGAAACACAGAGGGAGTAAAAGCACTAATTCGACCGCAGCAGCAGGCGTGATTTAGTTGCCTGCAAAGAAACAAATAAATAAAAAACCTTAAGCGCCGGTGTCACGGTGGCAAGATGGCGCATTCGAACAAAGTGGTACTCAACCAAGCAGTGAGCGGTGCGTTACGACACCTAAGCGCCGAGCGGAGGCCGCGAGATTTAATCCGAAGGATGGAATGTATTGGCGCCAATATACAGATGGCAATGGCGAAAAACAAAGGAGTTAATTCACGTTCGCCGAGCGCAAGCAAGCCTGAGTCCTGCATATCGGCGTGGCCCGTAGACCGAGCCTGTCTCCCTGGGTGGCCCTGTGCCGACGTGCCGAGACCGACCCTGCCGCCAACACATCGGCACAGGTCTGCCTCCCTTTGCCGACCTGGTCCTCTGCTGCGTGGGCAGACCCTTCCTCCCTGGGCCTACCTGCCACAACAAAAAATGCCAGACATGGCCAGCTCCTGTCGCTGTCGACTTTTCAACATTCAAAAGCCTGCCCGTATGCAAACTGTATTGTGTTAAGCACACAGCGCATCAGAATTTTTGATTACTGAGGCTTCACGGCGATCCTGCACAAGCGGATTTACAATGCTGGTGGGTGTGGTGAAATGATTTCGTTCATGCTATACAGTACGATTATGGGGGGCGTTTTCCGCAGGTAGAGTCAAAAATCAAGGCGTTGTTCGGCCCAGAGTGTTCGGCTTTCGCTCGGCTGACGGCATTACGACAGCATGTTGTCAAATTGCCAGAAGAAACTCTCACCACTTATCCACACCTTATGCACACGTTTTGTGATTTTCCTGAGCAGCATGCGACCGCTGGAGACGAAGAACTGAGCACGCCAGACATTGGCAGAGGCAGGCATAGTCTGCCTACGCCCAGGTCTGCCTCCGAGGGTAGGCAGAGGCTCTTCCCACGGGCCCCCTGAACGCAGTGGTTGGGTTGGAAGACGAACCGAGCCCTGAATATCATGTCAGGTTGACTTGCGCACTTGGGGCTTATTTAGCCTTTGGAGCCCACGAGGAAGAGTCCTCGTGGAGCACGAAATTCACCCCATCTTATTCCGAGGCTGTGTTTGCGTGAAATGTTTGGGGTGCCGGTGGTTCGAGTCCACCTGAGGGCACTCGGGTGGCCATGGCATAAAATCTTTTGTTTTTCTCTGGAGTTGAGACGGCCTTTTCAGTCAACGCTGTTGCGCGTATGTGAAGTTTTTTATCTGGCAGATCTCTGGCGTCGTCCGGCCAAAAAAAGAAAGAAAGAATTTGAAACGCTCGCAGTTATCAGGGGCAAATAGTCCTCGTGGAGTAGGGAAGCTCCCTCAGCCTGTAGCAGGTGAAGATTGGCAATTGTGGGGGAGCAACGGTTAAGGCTGGAACATTATAATTAAATATGCCTCCCGTGTAATATTATGATTAAATATCGCTCCGTACCTACTGCGTACTGTAATGTAATGAAACTATCCATAATCCTAGAGCTTAATATTATGCCTGAGCCATATTTAATCGTAATTCTATGGTTATATTCTACTATATTCATATTTCTATCCAGCCTTAGCAACGGTGGTTCGAACCCACCCGAGGACATAACATTTCGAAGAGCAATTTGTTTATTGACGAATTCAACCGCGCTGATTGAAATTAAAATGAGCAACGTAACCTGAATGGCTATACTGCCCTCAACCTTTACCCCCACGAATTCCAAACAGCGCCGGTGGCCTAAATATAAATAATTGAGGGCAAATGCCTCTGATGGCCGTATATTCTTCGGCTCGGGGTGGACTTAATTGAAATGCTTTGCCATCGGAAAAGGACTTGAGCTTCGCACAAAATCGTGTCCCGGAAAAGTTAATACCAGTATGCGCACTCAAAGCAGAGGTCGAAATTAAATATGAACTCGCCACCGCAATAAAATCAACCGCAGACACACACTGGATTGGGTGGACGCCATTTGTTGAAGGGGATAAGCAAGATGGAAGGGGAAATACAGACTGGATTTTGAACAGGCGGTTCAACAACCGTTGAAAGGCTAATCAGCGAGGCGATATCGAAAATAAAACATTCGTGCTACCGCTGCCAAATCAATCGTTGATGTTGATATATAGGCTCAGCCGGCAAACTCAGAGATCCACAATGAAACTGGTGAGCCAGCCAGGGCATTACCACGGTCAGTTGTTCGGAAGGACAAACATTGCAATCTGATAATTGATTCGAGGCGTCCTCTTATCATCCCATGTATATAGCTCATCTATGGTTCAATTACCCCGTATTCGTCGCACGTTTCCGATAATCGTTTCAATGTCGGGTCTATCACCAAGGTTCTGCTCCCAGGCAGCCGTGATAAGTGCCCACAGCTCGTGAGAGTGCAAAAAGTAACTTATCGGCATTAACTTTAACTTTGATGGCCCCTTCGGCTGGCTGGGCCGAACTTAACTTTACTTAACTTTTCCCATGCTTGGCGAAACTGACTTATTGACGGCTTACTTATACGGTTCAGAGCGCACTGTACGACTGTCCCATTATAAGTTCTCTGGTGCTCATACAGTAGGTTGAGCCCTCAGTTGAAGCCAAGTTCACTGTGCCGTTGTGTGTTTTCTGTTCTTTCCAGCCAAACTGACCTCTGCACGTGTTGTAGAGTCTTGAGTTGAGGTTTGATCCCCCCTATTTTGGCTTGAATATTTGAATAATTTGCTTCTAACAGTGCATCAGGCTTCAGAGAGGAATTAGCGTGGCCGGGACCCGCCAGCTTCAATTCTCGATGCCATCAGTTGCGGAGTGCCAATTCCGGGGCCACATCATCGAGCCATCAACTCACCGGCCATTGTCCTGATGTCACCTTCTCATCCCACCCCATCCCCCTCTCCTGGGACTGAGAGGGCTCGCCAGAAAAATATAGCTGTAGATGTCCTTAATTTTCTGAGTAGGATAGATTTACAGCCGATGTCAGTACCGAAGGCGCGAATCAGAAAATTACCGTTTTGGGCATTTTCTGATGTCCGCGACCGATTTGCCTATATCTCGGTGGGTTCTGCATGTATTGCCTTGAAAATTAGCTAGATAATTCGGGCTAATTCAGCCGCTATTAGTGATAGAGAGAAAGTTGCAAAAATATCCTATACTCAGTGAAATGGGTCTTGGGGTCATTTTGGAAGTCAGTTCGGCCTACCAGCATCTAGGCATGTTGAAATGACCTAGATTTTTGGGAGGGAGGATTTCTATGCATTATAAAGGGGTGATAGATTCAGAATCTTCAAGATATTAGTTTATTGTGCTTGTAATGGCATCCAATACCCTGAAATCAGAAAATATAGTAGTATTTGAATCTATCCCCAAGCTCTCGGCAAATGCGACTCTATCACAACATTTATAACACATAGAAATCCTCCCTCCCAAAAATCTAGGTCATTTCAACATGCCTAGATGCCGGTAGACTGAATTGACTCCCAAAATGACCCCAAGACCCATTTTACTGAGTATAGGATATTTTTGCAACTTTCTCTCTATCACTAATAGCGGCTGAATTAGCCCGAATTATCTAGCTAATTTCCAAGGCAATACGTGCAGAACCCACCGAGATATAGGCAAATCAGTCGCGAACATCAGAAAATGCCCAAAACGGTAATTTTTTGATTCGCGCCTTCGGTACTGACATCGGCTGTAATCAAGATTTAATGCTGTTTTATCTTTGAGATGCCACCCAATGTCACAGCGAGTCACACCATCACGCTTTCTCCGTCTTTCCTCCTGCCACCAGACAACGAACAGCTTGCCCCTGCCTAGCAAGACCCTCTCTCATCTCCATATTGACCCCTTGACCCCTTCCCCAGGAACCTCTCTTTTTAACAGCCCTGTTTATCCCCGGAGCTCTTTTTTCAGCATTTGAACCCAGCGGTACACCCTCTGCAGCGTCCCCCAAACCAAATTTTCCCACCAATAGCTCCCCCATCGTATGTATTCCCTCCTGGATGCGAATGACACGTTCTAATGCGTCCCATCGCGTGTGTGCCCATTTCTGCAACTACCTGCTGTACATACCTAGAAATTCAGCATTTTTTTTCCAATAAATACATGTATTTCCTTAAATAATTGTTCTGAATAATCTGTTTTCTCCTTCAGGACTCAGGAGGAATTATTTAGGACCCATTGAGGGGAGGTGGCAAGGACAGGCAAGGAGAGAATCCAGGACAATGTACCGGCGGCTATTGATGGCACGCCGAGTGGCTGCGGAAATTAGCACTCCGCCTGATGATCAGCTCACTAATGAAGCTGGCGGGTAACGGCCACCGTAAGGAATAAAAGATGTAGTGTAATGAAATGGAGGAGCGCGCAGCTCAAATCCCGGCATCGTTGGGAATTTGCAAGATTTTTTCCTAGCTAATTTTCGCAATCATTTCTCCTTCAATTTTCTTCCAGCTTGCGCACAAGCAATCATTATGTGTGACTCACGAACATCCCAGGTTGAATTTTGGTGGTCTCAGCTTAGTCTCACGCAAGGAAAACCACCCATGTTTTGCCTACTGCATCCAATGTCTTGCTTGGTTTATTTCTGTGCGAGGGAGAGGAAACGGTGAATAAGAAAAAATAGAGAATATATACTATATGGTCGCTACACCAAAGTAACAGTCTACTAGTAGCTCAAGCAATGAAGACAAGTCTAATCAAAGTTGAATGCTGCCGCAGTCGAACAGTGACTTGAACTTTCAACGGTGTTTTATCCGATAAGCAATTGTTTGCTGAAAACTCAAGTTCCACTAATGATTCTGGTCACTTAATTCACCCTAATTAACTTAAGTTGCCGTTACTTGAAGTTACTTGCAGTTACTTAAGTTAATTTTGCCCGCCAAGTTAGATCGGCAAAAGTAACTTATGCCATCAAATGGCATCAATCACCGCCAAAATCTCTCTCCTCATCTCTCTCTTTATAAAATTACCCATGTGTGAACCCTTTAAACTCCGCTTTTGGCTCATTAGCCCCAAGACCTCGGGAAATCAGCTTTAAGCTTTCGGAAAGAGGTGGTGGACCACGGAGCGGTCCGCCAACCGCTTGTTACCTTTTACGATCAACAGAGCTACGTAAGCACTAATTTAGCCCGCAGAGGTTCAAGGAGCCAGGTGTGGACACTGAAGCATGGGTTTATGCCTTCAGAGTGCATCCGATGCTATGAACATTGGGCTGTTTGGATCTTTCTCCCATTTACAGGCCAGCACCGTGTTTTTGAATCCACTTAGGCAGGGACACTTCACAGCAGGTCCCAGTGACCCAAACCAATTTAAAATTCAGTAAACTTACTCAGGGGACATGTTATGATGTCCTTAGCAAATTGACAGTCTGAAAAGTTAGTTCGAGTTAGAGAAATAGGTGGTTCAAGGTGGTTTCTACCACTTTAGAGTCGAAAAAATCCCAGTGTTGTAGGAATATCCAGGTATCCAACAACATGCATTTAACCATCTTTACCTGTGTAAAATATGTCCTGTGGCCATCCAATCCTTCCAATTTAATGGTAATTTAGTGCAAGTTACTTAGGCGAAAGTAACTTATGCCATCAGATGGCATCATTAACTTGTACTTTTTACTTACGAAATTAACTTGCTCCGCCACAAGCAACTTTTAAGTAACTTGTGGCAGGCTAAGTTAGTTTGCCAAGTATCTTAGTGAACCATCACAGCTCGTCCAACATGGATGTATCTGGCCGTTCTTCCGCAAATTGTACACTCGGGCAGGCTGTTCGATTCCAGCCCTCATGATCGAGATATTACGCCCCAAGCCCATGTCTTTCCGCGGGGTCAACAGACAAGGAACGGCGCAGACCATGAGACAAATGGGTTGAATTGAGATGAATTGTGTATACAGATTGGATATCTGGAGATTGGTTCAACTACGTTGAGACAGCGCAACACCAAATGCCCGTCCTCTAGCTATTTTTGCGCTTATAAACACACCATTAGGAAGCGTAGGATAGCTTCAGTGCTATACAAACATAGCTGTATACCTGGACTCTGTTAGGTGATATAAAGGAGAGTCAGAGCGAGCTCTGACTACTGACTGTAGTATTCAGAGCATGACCGCGGTGACGCCGCGGCGTGTTGTACTCTGAATACACTACCAAGGAGATATACCCATAAACACCTATAACCAATTCAAGGGATTTATTCCTATAAAAGCGACCCAGAGACTGCATAGATGAAGTGGCGAGATTTAACATGTTGCGCGGTACATTAAACTGCGTAGGAGAGCGGCCGCGTGCTACCACGGCGCCTCTCTGCCAAAGACATAGTTGTGTTAACAGTTACACTATGGAGGAAAACAGCCGCGGCATCCCATAACTGTGTATAACCTACCGCGGAGCCTGCTAAAGGGCCGCAGTCGACCATAGACCCATTGTTACCCTAAGACAGGGAACTGCCAAAGCGATCGACGATCACGTGGTGCCGCGGCGCGATGCGACCTGTCAAATCAAAGACACCAAGTCCTAATTCGGATTCTAACAATCGGATTCAGGCACTCCGGTACTTCGCGGGCCAAGCACTGCCCGCGGCCGGATCCACCAAAGACAAGCACGAGGAGGAATGTATTGGAAAGGCTGGGTTCAACCCCAGGCCGACGCGGCATCGTACTACGGGTGCGGAAGGCACCGCGGTATTGCCAATATACCAAATATAGACCGCAGGGGTCAAAACCGACGATCTCCTGGCACCAAGAGCATGTGGGATCGACGAAGAACCATGAGGGAACGAACCTACATGACCAAGCACCACATCTCAGTTACTATATCTAGTTTATCTCCTTTCGTTTGTACTATTACTATAAAAGCAGCCTGTAGAACCCGCATACAGCCAGTTCATCGCACCGTCTATCGGCATGGGTGTCCTCAGGCATATTTCGCGGAGATTCAGTTACTATCTCTGTTTGTAACTTGTCTATAAATTGAAGTTGGTTGTTGGCTTGAATTGTCAGGCGGGGGACTCATCAGTTAAGCTTCAAACGGTTAACCACCTGAGAATTGGTTGTGACTTGTCAACTGCTTTGCCTTCACACTCGTCAGGGAGAGTCCTGTCATTAGCTGTTGGATCGATTAGTTGGACTTTGCAGTCAACGCTTAAGCCGTTACTATAAAAGTGAAGGAAACGTCCCTAAACGAGGACAAGTTTAGGTCTGCTGTACGGGAGAGTCCTGCAGTGAAGAGAATTGCCAAGGAAGAAGCAGCTTGCCTCATTATAGCAATTGGAATAGGCCATTGCTGGGGATATTTGTGAACACCAAGTACAAACTCTGCCCTGAAGTGATAGAACTATCTTTATAGTCACTACCTTCTTGTATCCGTCTCATACAAACGTTCATCCAACGCCGCGGCGAAACATAACTGCTGTAACTTGCCAAGTGAAGTGCCGCAGGGACTTTGTTAGTGCCTCATAGTACTTGTTTCATTGTTAACTGTACAATCCAAACCTGCTGGCTGCATACTACGGTCCGGACCCGAACTCACCTAAGGATTGCGCTAGTCTTTTGGGAGTGATAAGATATTGTTTGTGTGGTTTTTAGTGTTGTTTCACAAAACGCTATAACTAGCACATTCAAGACGTATTGTAAGCGCACCGTTTCAACGTGGGCAAAGGTATTCATACAGCGAGAGTGCAGTGGCGACGAAAATGAGAGCAAACCTAACAGACATCACGATAGTGGAACTCCGGGTTGGGGCAAGCAGCTCTGCTGCTTCAAGAGCACAGCACTGGCTGCCGCTTGACACTGTGAATCTGGTCAGAGAAGATGCGAAGAATCCAATTTTTTGCTCACCGCTTGCACCAGGTATGTCGGGAATTCCAGAGTGACCTTCATTAGCCGTGGAGATGTCCTCAGAAGTCGGACCTTCTATCCCAGTGCAGGATCCCGCATCAATCTGCGCATTTTGAATTGGCAAAATATCACCGAGCTCAGAGCGGGCCGAATCTACACCTCAGGTCGTGAGCAATCAATCCCTACTTTAACAAACCAAGGCACACCATATCCATCATCTCCGGATTCAGAAAAGCCTTCCAGGGCAAGTACAGCCCCCTGATGGCACGACACCTGAAGAAGCGGCCACCCCAACTCTATGGCGACTTCCTGGCTGTAAGGGTCAAGGCATTTGGATTCGTGGAACTGGCGGATCCCATTGTAGATGCTAACATTCCACGACTTCCCAAGGGCATACATTTCCACACGGATGGCCGGATACCCCAAGGTTTCTGACACTTCCGCGCTGAGTCGGCTAACTCCAGATGGGTCAAGGGACCAGTAAGCTGGTTGGGTGGGAGCTTGAAACCCTGTGGCGTCCTCTTTTTTGAGCTCGGTCAAAGGGCACAAAAAGAGGTAACCAAAAAATAAATTATTCGTTGGTCCCAAAAGGTTGACGTGATAGTTGACAGAATGTATTAATACTGGAGAAATCAGCGCTATAATTGCTGTGAGAAATAGAAAATATACCAAAAATTTCAAAGCCCGTGGTCATTTCGAGACGATTAAAAATATGATTGGCCTGTGCCAGCCAGGTGGGAGATCGAAGTTGTATATTCGACGGCAATATCCATTCATGACAGCAGCAGAATTTATCCTGTTATCTGTGGTGTCAATCACACTGAAGGGACAAGAAAAGGAAGTGCACCTGATCCAGCCATTTGCCATAATAGTGTTCCCCTCTTGGTTGCAGTTTATGCTGCCATTCATAGCACTCAGAACACGAGAAGCCAAATGAGGATCGAACCTACGGGTGCAGGTGCTTCTTGACAAGCGGGTCCATCGTAGCCCAACCAGAATCATCTATGCTACAATCAGACGATGCAACTTCCAAAGAGCTTCCATATTCCGGCTCCGAGGAATACCAGATGGACCCCAGTTTCACTGAGCCATTTGGGGAAACCGACCAGTAATGTTGCCTACACAGACGCCAGTAACAAATTTCGTGATATTCCCTGAGTGACATTGATATCATGGTTTCTGACCCAGAAGGTGGTGCAAAAAGGGGGGTGCCAGATGGCAGGGTTCCATCATTCACAAGAAAAAGGGGAACCGGATTAGTTTGCGGGGGTGAGAGGTCAATGCAGAGGTGGCCGGTTGAAGAGCGTATCCAGACCGTGTACTCAGTCCAGTGCTGGGGAAATTATAAGATTCATAGAAATCTGGGAGAGCCGAGTTACCAAAGTTCGTCCCGAAAGAGAGGCCATATATTGGTTTACATCCTACGAAAACTGAGTCTGAAAACTTGCAATAACATCATGTTTTTACCGTAAATTGTCGGGTCTGTGAACAACTGAATTCAACTATTTCTTGTGCTAAATGGGATGCAGCACATACTATTTGAGACCCCTTACTTGGCCACCTAAGGGGTTATGCATATCTCGAGGCAGGAGGGGTTGACATGCTGGAGCTTTTACGGTCGGAATATGTCGGCAAGGATGTTGTGAGTGAAATATTAGCGCTGGTCGGCATTGTGTGACGTTGTGATGGCTCGGCAAATATTTCCCGGCGGCAAGTCCAAAAATGGTCTGAGCGGGCTAGCTGGCCAGGCGTGAGAAACTCCCATCAAATCCATCTCTTGACGCTTGCTGTCCTTCCTCACGCTTCGCCACGCAAAAGCAGTTGTAAGAAACATGTTCAGGCGTTACAAGAGCACCGTAGGAGACTGGTAACTACTCGTCTACCGCTTTCAGCGACTTATCAATGAGGAATTTGCGCTTCGGCAGGCGGAGGGGATCTTCTACGTCCAGGTGCGCCAAGTAATCATCCATCGCTGCACAGTCGTTAACGTTAGATAGCGACTCCCAGGTCACATCGCCATCTGTCCACACCACCTGGAACTCCAGATTGCGTCTAGCAGCCCATCGGTGACCGTTGAAGGATGCAATTTCCGTCTCGCCCTGATCATCGTCGTCGTCTGAATCGTTGTCTGTACCGGCGTCGGGAATCGGGCTGGAGCTACGGCTATGGCTGGGGCTTGACCCATGGCTGGGACTGCTCTGCGGCGAGTCAACAGAGGATTGAGATCCAGACTCGAGGTCGTCTCCATCCTCCTCGCTGTCCCGAACGTGCATGTTCCCTTCCCTTCCCCTGCGGGCGCCAGAACGTCCGCGCTCAGATGGAGCAGCACGACCTCGACCCCGACCTCGCCCTGGCTTCCCTGCCATCTTCTTCGCTGCTTTCGCCGCCTTCGCCGCCTCTTTCTCCGCTGCCTTCGCCACTTTTGCCGCCTGCTTTTCAGCCATCTTCTTCACCTTCTCCGCTGCTTTCGCCGCCTTTCCCGCCTCCTTCTCCGCCGCCTTCGCCGCCTTTCCTGCTGCGTTCGCCTTCCTCTTCTCTGCCTTCTCTTTATCGGTGATCTCCTTGTCGTTCTCGCGGATCCTCTTCTTCAACGCCGGGACTGCTCTTTTCTCATCTCCTTCAACAATTCATTCATCTGCTTCTTCTGCATGTCGCGGAGCAGTGCCTCCGTCATCTCGGCGCTGGTCATCAAGCGAGCCTGTCCTGTCGTGTATGTGCGCTTCTGCTTCTTCTTCTTCGCATGCAGCTGCTGACGGATGCGGGCGTTCTCCTTGTCCATCAGAATCATCTGCGCATAGCACTTCTCCAGCTCGACGCCTGCAGCCATCGCAATCCTACGAAGATCCTCGCTCTCGGCTCTCATCGCTTGGCGGGATGCCGTACCACGAAGCGGAGATGGAAGGGCAATGGCATAGCATGCTCGTAGCACCTCCTGCGTAGCCTCATCGAGACGGTGGGGTGTAGATGGACGAACGTCCGTGGCGGTGGCTGACGAACGACTGGTCCCAGAAGATGTAGAACGATCCGATGTAGCGCTCGCCGAATGAATGACAGCAGTCGTGTTTGATGCGGAATTAGCGATGACGTAGAAGACTCTGCTGTTACGACGGGGACGAGCAAAGATGGAAGCCGCGCAGGGAGCGGCTGAGCCGCCTGAGTTGTATAGTTCAGTGCTGGTGCAAAAAGGTGATCAGGAACAGCATTCTCGTTGAGCGGGCATATTCCCAATGCTTGAATGCAGCTTTAATAGTCGAGGGCTGGAATGCCTCATCGCGTGCAGCTGAATAATGGAAAATGAGGTTGTATTTGTCTATGGTAATTCCGCGACGATGTAGCTACAATTTACAAAGCAAAGGCTAATGAGTTCAGATGTGCTGTCTGCTAAATGGTATTGATCAGCTTACATATGAAACACGAGCCTTCCATTTCTTCGCCAGAGGGCCGAACACGCCGACATCACACGGCTGCAAAGCATGAGTGGTGTGGGACAGCAGGCAGAGAATGAGAATACGATGCTTCTGGGCAAAATCCATGAAGGGCCAGGTGCCATGAGAATTATGGCCGTCCAAAATGAGAAGACGATAGTCAGCAGGGTCGTCCAAACGCGCGGCAGTTTCCGGTGCAAAGTCCTTCTCGAGCCACAGCCGGCCCAACTGTTGATCAGTCCATCCGTTGGGCGAGATTGATATACTGGCATGCGCAGATGGGACGTTGGAAAGGATCAAGTAGGTAACAGCTTACCTGGCATCACAAGGATTATTGTCTCCCCAGCGAAGATCTCGGCGCTGGCCCTCGAAGATGACAGAAGGGTGAAGGGCAGTACCGTCCGTACAAACACATTCGATGATTGTGACGAGATCGCGATTGCCGCTGTCGATCTTCTGAACTGCCTTCTGGTCGCGGTCAACAAGGACCTTGATCTTGTCGCCGATGCCGAGTTGGATGCCCTTCACAACAGTTAGATCGGCAGGAAAGATGGCGGAGGAATCACCTTCTCGTCCATGTTGAAAATATTCTTGGGCTTGACATCATAACGCTCGATGGTATCACGCAGGAGCTCAAAATAGTCCTGGACAACGGGGCGGTTCAAGGAACGAGCCCGGCATTCCTCTAGATTAGTCGTCCACTTGACTTTCAGGTCGGGATTACGCTCCTTAAACTTCTTTGCCCAATTGACACCGACGTCCTCTGCAGCGAGCTCGGATGCATAGTCGGCAATAGTCTCAAGACTGAGAGGGATTCCACGCCGTCCCACGACCTGCCACGCGTTAGCGATGAAGATAGATTGACAGTAGAGACTCACCTTAATCCATTCCTTAAGGATGTTTTCCTTCGCCTCGGAGAGTTTACGTTGGTGGGCGTGCGCTTCCTTGCGGGTAGGGACACCTTTGGCACGATTTTGGACGGTGCCTGCAGAGAACACGAAGTGAAAAGTCAGACTACCGGCCCGAAGCGTCGGCCACGAGAGACTATAGTTACCCGAGAAACGCGATAGTATATGCAGGCTTTGCGCTCGGACATAGCAGACGCGCGGATAGCGGTGAGTGCGAGCTGCACGCGCTCCTCGTACGGAAGATGCTCGAGATCATCGTCACACAGCTCAGGCAAGGTCGGGGTGTCGTCGTCCTTGTCCTCGTTTTCGTCATCTGAGACATCGACGAGCGCGGGCAAGTCCGTGGCATCATCATCGGGTGCATTGTCAGTGGCGCCGACGGGACCTGTACGAGACTGCTGATGGTTTGGCATGAAGAACAAGGGAAAGAGATAGAAAGAGAGGCTTGTCAGACGAGAAAACTCAGGCGGGAGCGCAACTCGAAGTGGGACGAAACCGATCCATATACATGGCAATTGAGGGGCGCAGATGAGCTAGCATTGCCTGGCAAGGTAAATTCCATCGCATTGAAGAGGAAATACACAAGAGGCGATGCGATAATAGATATGAAATCGATTCTGTGGATGTCACAAAATGGCCGTGATGGCCTCCGATAACAAGCCGCGCGACAACGGCAAAAAACGCAGATAGCCAAAATCAGCTAGGATATGGTTTAAAGGACTTATGTGAACGTACTTTAACTCCGGGTTGGACCAACGGCGCCTTCCATCTGCCATAAAAATTCCCGAATCACGGACATGCATCGACCCCTCATTTGATGTAATGGACGCCACGCTGCGAGGAATAAAATCGATAAAATCATATGTGCACTTGAAAGGGAAGGCCTTCACCCTACTCGAGGTCCATGTCAAATTTCAGGGGTGTAGCCTCTCTTCGTCGTGCGATATATCGATGGCCGTCTCACAGCATTTGGACCGGATTTGGGCGGACAAGTGCTGATCTTGGATGCGCAAGAAGGTCGGTTGGTATATTTTTGGGCCCAAGTGAGGTCAGAATTTGTAGTCTGGCATCCCCCGCCCAGAACGCGCCGCAGAGGTTGTGAATCGAGTGAGAGATGACAGAGATGTGCGCGATTGTTTGTCAGTGATGGCCAGCCAAAATTAACGAAAGGCGTGTGTAAGCCGGCCCCCGGTTCGGAAAGCCGCCACAGCCTCACATCAATCACGCCAAACTACACCAAATTTGGTTCACACTTGCGTCTCAACATCCTTTGCAACATGCAATGTAAGTTGGAGGTGGAGACTTAGTGGATACTTCTCTGGCACTCAAATGGCCAACTAACTAGGGTGGCCAGGTAGGGGGTCCCAGATAGTACTATGCCGGCCCACAGGAATAAGGTTGCAGAGTGGGAACTGCGGTACTTATCCTCCTGTTCCGTGAAAGGTATTAAATCTATTGAATTACCCAAAATATTAGCGATATTCTGACTTGACAAGAGGGTGATTCTGACCATCATGAAACACAATAGCTTGAAGATCTGCTGTGCGCGCTATCCCATAAAGTTGAGGAAGGTATGGATGGTGCGACGAACTCCATCATAATTCAATCAAAATAGGACATGGATTCTCTCACCGAAGTCTGGAGTATCGCGATATTTCATGCCGCCATCTCTGTGACAGTGATGAAGACAATTTCAACTTAACAAAACTACAAACGCACGGCTTCAGCACCTTTACCCTGGTACAATGCCACCGTCATGGTTGACTTGCAACCACGAATTCCCGCTGAATACATTCGACTGACGGAATTTCGACCATGCCTGCGGCGCACCACACCGGATTCGCCGTGAAACCCAATACGATGAAGCAAATTTATGTGCCCGAGGGGAATTACCGGAAAGTCTGTCACGAGGGTAAGTATCTCGGCAGAGTGAATGTGTTCCATCTCACCAAGAGGAGCACCGGGAGCAGCTTGATGGACATGAGTGACACTCTTGAACTTCCCGCCTGCCACGACAAAGTGCTTTGCCTTGGGGAAAAAGAGGACCGGTGTTTATCAGTTAATAGGTCAAATCTCATTTTCGGCCTAAAAATTTTTTTGTCCGAACTTTCGGCCAACCTCAGCTACCAAAATTTGTCCGAATTCTTCTTCCCGCCTCGACCTCAATTGAAATTTGTCCGAACTTTGCTTCTGACCTCATTTTCCCCCCGAAACGGCTCAAAAATGGCTGAAAAATTCGCAAAGAAAACTAGTCTGCAACCCTGGAACCTCTACGAGACAATATTTTACTCCCCAGCTTCGTCGTGCTGATCAGACTTGCAACGGCCTTGTACAACAGGTGAAGGGACTGTTGTCACAGCTCCTTCTCTGCCAACAGGTCCTCAAAAGTATTTGACACTTGTTGCGTCGGCCAGAACAATGAACGAAGCTGATCAGTTGATTGTTTCCAAAGTGCTATTCCAAAGTCCCTAAATGGTTCAATGGTTCAGGATGCCACCCAGCATGAACCGGAAATTTAATTACATTTGGCAGCTGCCAAGTACGCTGCTCTGCATCTGTATGCCATTGTCCAAAACAAAGCAGGGTCCAAGTGCGACCAGATGCGGAAGTGGATCAGAGGCCCATGTTTGTCCGAATGTGATCTGACCTTCCCAAAGTGACCGCCATTGTCCGAATTTTAGATCTGACCTCGCCGCTGCCACCCTCAAATTTGTCCGAATTTTGACCTGACCTCATGCGGGCAAATCACAAATTTTGTCCGAACTTCTGATTCGACCTATCAACCGATAAACACCGGTCCTGCCACTGCCATTTGCCGCGGGACTGAACTTGGTCTTTTATACTAATGTGCTTGTAGATAGTTTCCCCGCTTATCTTCTACGCACACAAATTTAATGCTCTTCTTTCACCCTCCATCAATCCACATTTCCTCCACATCGTCCGAGGGATTCACACTGCGGTGGCCGAAGGATTTTTGGACCAAAAACATGACATCCAAACATGTCTCTCCCTTTGGCCAAATTTTTAGGCCCCCTTGGAACATGAGCTGAAACCGATGGCTTTTCTGTCCTCTTTTTGTCCTCTCGAAATGATACCTCTTTGCCTCCAAATTCCCACAGGAATATACATTATTTTTAGTGGTGTTTTTCACGCAAGAAAAGACCTAGGTTTAGGACCCAAATGGCGAAATTTGCTTTGTTCTCTCACTGTTTCGGTGTCGAAAACTCTTGTCAAAAATGATCCATTTTTGGACGTATTTTTGGGACGCAAAGAAGCATCATGTTTTGGGTTGAATTTGGTGTAGAAAATAGGCCTAAGAAGGGTTGATTTTACATTGCGTGGGAAAAATATTCCCAAACAGGAAGACATGTTTGGATGCCATGTTTTGGACGCAAAAATCCTTCGGCCTCCGCTGTGTCACTCGCATGTCACAGTAACACAATTACTAATTACATACAAGTACGATCAAAATACGGCAAGGCTTCTCCATCTCCAGCCAGAACCGGGCACATTGTATCATAAGTTCGTCATTACATCTATTCAACTACTTACTACCCTTCTGAACCGGTTTCCTTGCCGCACCCAAAGTCGATGAATATGAATGCATTCCAATACGCTCACCTGGAGTGAAAAATGTTCAATGAACCTGAATGATTGGGCCGCTCAGGGTGATTAGATTGAAACACTAGAACTAAATGAGCCAAAGCACTCACACTGAATGTTATATACACTCAGGCTGCCCGACAGGATTGGCCCAAACTCATTTAGGTTGATGCAACCGTTCAATTGCCCTGAGTACGTCGGTCAATTGTCTTGAGTGCATCCATATCCTCCCCACAGTGTTCGCTCCCGTCAGATCCCGAGGCCTCCGAGTGCACTATTCCCGTCTGGAAAGGCCGGCTCCTCCACGCTTAATAACATATCCGTCTCGGTGGCTAGAGAGAGTCGAGTGCAATATATATTATCTCTGCTTGTGAAATCATTGTCGCTGTCTTCAAACGTTCTGTCGGCCTCGAGTACTCATTTGCGGAAGAGTGGTGATCGGTACAACAGAATTCAGACCAACAAAAAATACACATTCAAACTCAACTATGTATAGAAGTGCATGGTTTTATACTGGGAGTCGAATGGCTACAATTGCGATATTCGACATGCCCCCATATCCCTTTTAAAGAGGGTTCATGGACCAAAACTGAGACACAGCGCCGTTGTTACACGTATTGACCACAAGTGAGTTTCCCGCTCGATCCAAGCAAAAGCCCGTGTCCCCTTTGCCTCCGAGCTGATTGTTGAGAGCCGTCACCACCAAAGGCAGTTTGCTTTGGGTGATCGCCTGCGAAGCATCGAACCGCGTCCCGGTTAGCACACTGCCGTTGACATCGACACAGGGTTCGATGGTGACCACCGCACCATTGGTAGCTGGGGAGGTGATGAACTGGGCGAAGCATTGGTTGTTGCCCACGTTCTGGAACTGGACGACATTGCCGCCCAGCGGGTTGACATCCCAGATTTGGAAGAGGCTGAGGGCGCCAGTTGGGTTGCAGGGGGAGAGGATCGTGGGACTCGTGGTGGAGTTCCCGGTCGCAGTGATGCAGAGGGTGGAGTCCAGAAGAGGCTGGATGAGGACGTGGGCAGCTACCGCGTCCGGGTCTGGACTGGCACGACGGGCAAGCGCGGAGGCGCCAACGGCGGCGAAGAGCCCAGCAGCAACAACTACCGGCGAAATGGCTTTCATCTGCAAAACTGCTTGAGCCCTGCATCAAACACCTCTGAGGGAGTACTTTACCTTTATCTCTGAGTTCTGAGTGGTTGAGGCGGACACAGGAGTGTTAGTCTCAATCTGGGGGGCAGACAACCTTGCGCCTCTCCTTTATATAGTTGAGTTCCAATATTACTTACAGGAGTTCGTCGGGTCGCATGCCATCACGTAACACACAGAAGTATCCGCACACCGCGGGCGATTGTGCCTGGATTCGGCCACTTCTGTCGCCGGAGAAGGACTATATGCGGGCTTCTCCGAGGAAGGCGGGATGCCGGGCCGCCCGCGAAATAAATTTGGAACTGGTGTGCGATGTCCAGGCTTGCACTAGTATCACCTCATGCCTGAGCTGAACTGGAAGAAAAGCAATCCATGGAATTGAATGCGTTCCTCGGCTGGACGGACACGCAGAACAACGGCGGAAATGCGTTAGTTTTTTTTTGTTTGAGATGGACATTCTGGAGTCCCAAGCCTCTTGTGCGATATGCTCGGGACCGTCTTCTTCGAAACCGTCCTACATTAGTGCAAGATTGAATTCCGGATGCCAGCCATGTCCGTAGCTGGAAGAAAGATTTTAATATCTCCATGACCATCGACGACAGGCTGAACTTCCGCATTGTATCCGCGACCAATGCTCAGAACCCATTGAAATGGCCGGAGGTTGATTGTTCCGGACCATGTTTTATAAATGCAACGGGAGACTGGGCCATGAGGGGTGCGGGTCGAACAACGCCAAACTGCTTAACTCAGACACCGAGATCATCTGGGAATTTTGCTCCGCCATTGCCGCGAGAGGTTAGACAAAAAGAGTCTGCAGAAGATTATATATGAAGGCTGGATGGATGGGCCCGTCAGCCATGCTCCTGATGTGTACTTTGAGCAAGTAGGGCCGACTAAAACTCGGCTTGTACAATCATTTTGGAAAACTCTGTTACTACTTCTACGTGAGTCTTTTAAATGTGACACTCGGAGATAGACTATGCAGGTACTTGAAAAAGGTCTACTCGAAAAAGGTCACGGTGAGTCTATCAGGGAAATGCAACTCCGTCCACCCCGTCAATCCTGTTTTGAGCCAAAAAGATGCTTCAGGTCCGAAGTTCCCCCACATCTGTCTACGAGAGACTAACATAATCCGTTTGGCACCAGCACCAGGAATTTCCGGTCATGTCGAATAATTGCCCAAAACACGCATCTGGAGTATTGCCGATGGGTCTAAATCGGATGGGCTATCCAGTATTCATGTTGGGGCACTTATTATAATTTTCCGCACGCTCATTTTCGATTTTTTAGTGCAACCGCATCCGCCTAGCACTGGGGGAGCAATTTTTCCAGATAATCTTGGGTGCTGGGTTACGCAGTTTGAGACCCCGCACCCCTCGTGGCCCAGCCTCCCAGTGGTATTCATAAATCATGGTCCGGGACAGTCAATCTCCGGCCATTTGAATGGGTTATGGGCCTCGGTGGTGGCTACAATGCGGAAGTTCAGCCTGTCGTCGATAGTCATGCGGAGAGCCTGCCTATTAAATCTTTCTTCTGGTGTTCGATGTCGACTTTCTGCAGTGGCTTTGGGCCCTACATTGGAGAGTATCAAGTTTAACAAGAAGCCCCTGGGCTGCCCATCCACCTAGGTCCGTAGCTAGTTCCATGACTTAGGCCGCATCCCTCGTGGTCCCTTATTCTTAAGCCATCGCATCCACTACGCCGGGGACTCGCAACTCCCGGTCATGCCAAAGAGTCGTCATTGGTTGGATACAAAGGCGAATGTTCCATCTGCCGTCACGCTAGGAACCTATTACAATGTTCCGCATGCTCTCGTTGATACCTAATCCCGGTTTCAGGGCGGCAGCCGCCGGTCATGGCTGAGTAGGTTTCTAGACCCCAGCATATATGTGGTTCCCCCGACCACGCATCTTAGGCGTTGTAACCTTCACGGCTCGAATCTGCTGGTGATGTAAGCTTTGGAATTGATACATGATACATTTAGGGCTTCTTACCTTCAGTCGTAAACGGTTCCTGGGAAGTGAGTTGACACAATTGCGCAGAATGCCACTGATCATGAGGAGCCTAGATTTCCAGGAGTCGTCCCAACGTCAAGTCAGCACCGTTGGACAGGTCGAGTCCATGCGGCTTGATCAACTGAGTATAGTATATTCATCACGAAAACTGCCCAGCGCTCTACTGTCGCCGACATAGATATAAACGATGACTTTCGAGCACTTCACTTCATCCCCACCAACGCCTCCTCCTCGCATTCCAAATGTCTGGCTCTGGACCAAGGACTACATGGGAAGAGCTGGCCAGCCTCGGCTGGTCCAGACAGGGGGCATATAATGCGTTCAATATGTTTCCCGGGAACCTCTCAGAAAGTCGTAGAATCACCAGCTTTAAGTGTAGAATAAGCAGGCACCACAACACAGATCACTATGGGAAGATAACACCGAAAGCAGTATATTACATCAATCACTTGTTTTTTTGCAGCAATCCCGCTGCCCCCACTGCAATGAGTGGCCTCCCCGACGTCCTCAACATCCCGGATGGGCCGGAGAAGCTCTCGTTACGTGAGAATCTTCAATGAGTGGAAGCAAAATCATACGCGTTCAACCGATCACGTCAAAATCAGCATTCTGTACGGCTGGGCAAAATTTTGAATTTTTGAGCCATTTCTCGCCCATTTTGTGACTAGTTTTTGGGTATTCAAAGATCCCTTCGGTGACCCGTGACATGTACGAAAATTTTCGTATATTTTGATTGCCGTGACGCGTGACATACAAATTGAATGAAATTCTACAGTAGCAGGACGTCGGGCCAATACAATTTCTGCTCGGAGTGCTGCTGGTGAGAGTGGTGCCACGGTGGGCCGAGCACGAGAGGAATTCACAGTCATGAATCAATCCACTGGCAGGACATGAATATGCACGAAGAAAAGAGTGCAAGGGGGTTCGGGCCAGTCAAGCCGGGACCTAGGGCAGGGAGGGTGGGTCAGCCGTCAGGCCAGAAAAGAAATATGGACCTGTCGGTTGATTGGGTGGAACGGCTCTGGATAGCTTCCAGATTTTGTCCAGAAGGTCTCAGAAGTCAAGTTCACCCCCCACAAGCCATAAATAGGCGAAATCAGCTCAAACAGTATGTTTTAGGGTACGGCTGGCATTTTGGAGCCTAGAAACCAGACTTGCAACCCATAAACTGTGATATGATGATCCAGAAATTTTCAGTAATCTTCTGCGCAGCATTTCAGCGGTTCAAGGTAAAGTTTGATGGTAGCCAAGGTGGATATGCCTATTCACTGTCACTGGGGTGATACCTAAGTTCATAGCAAGGTTTTGATTCATAACCAAGGTACTTGTGGATGGAACAGCCGTTTCTAGCTCAGTAGCATTAAATATGAGTGTTTTGTTTCAATTTTTCGCTGTCTTCGGCGTTCGCCGGAGCAGAGCACGTGAGCATCTCCGGAGTCAAAAAGTATTTTTTTGATCGGCGAGTAGAATATCACCATCCGGTTGCGAGCCAGGCGGCGTAACCTGCATGCACGGACAATTGCAAAGGACTCATTAAAGGATTGATGCCTCGTGAGGATTTGCTCTATCTCGATTCAGTGTCTTCAGGCCTTGATGCACGGAAGAGTGAGCTCCTTGGAGTATCGCCGACTCACCAAACACTATAGATGGGTAAATGTGTCTTGCGGAGCACTTGATTCCGGACTTCAATGCAGGTAAATACCCTCAAGTTTCCAGAATGTTTGATAGCATGTTGCGTTGTTGGATGAATGCAACATCTCCATCTCGCCCGTTATGTGCGTTGGACCCATCGCACCACATACACCCGGGCTGAAAAAACACTTCGGCGAAGTGGGTACAAAAATCCTTCGTCTGATCTCGGCATGTCCCCGGATGGGTTCGAACCATCGTCTCTCACATATTGAGACCTTGGAAGACTACGCAAGGGTTGTGAGTGAGCTTCCTTGCTCCACGGGGATTTCTCTAGGTATGAGTCGTTGTCTACTTTATCATTGCATTCCGAAATTCAAAATACTACAGCCTCTATCATATGATATGAGTAGGATCGAACCACGGTCTCTCCCAGCAGCTGCGATGAAGGTGAGTTTGAGACTTTAGGAAGACCTTTAGTGCTCGGCTTGGAGTTCGAGTATATGCACCGTATAATTTTGGATGGGAGCCAGAGACCGAGATTTCAGATGCACGATCGGAATATTAGTTTGAAATTCGCCCATCGAAGCACTGAGACCATCAACCGCATTGCAATGGATTTGATGTAGGTGGGATGGAACGTCACAAAAAAGGTTCAGACGGTTTAGCTGACATACTCATTCAACGCGGTATCTATGAATGTTACATCTACTCAATCTTAAATCCTAGAGGTTTGACGATGGATCTGACCTCGCTGCTGCCCCCCCCAAATTTGTCCGAATTTTGACCTGACCTCATGCGGGCAAATCACAAATTTTGTCCGAACTGCTGATTCTGTTAGAATTTAGGCTTTCAGAGAGAGGACAAAAAGGGCTCAGAGTTAGAATTAGAATTCCGAATATCTCTAACTACTATACAAGCGAGCCTTTATATACTACAAAACATGAGTTATACTGTGACTCAGATTCAAGTCAGAATTCACAAGAGGTGACTTGGAATAGGCTGTGCGCATGAGTCAGGAAGTGGGGATGACTCGATGTTTGCACCAAGTGGTACTGTACACTTTCAACACTCCCCCTCAAACTCGAGTCATTCCGAGTTTGCGAACTTGTTCCTCGTGCTGAGTGCGCGCGAGAGGCTTCGTGAAAATGTCGGCGAGGTTGTCCTCAGATGCGCAGTGGTGAACTGAGACTTCGTGAGAAGTTACAAGGTCACAAATGAAATGGTGTCGCATATCGATATGCTTCGAACGGGCATGGTAGCCGGCGTTGAATGTGAAATCGATGGCACCACGATTGTCGCAGAAGATTGGGAAGGGGTTGGACGGTGGAAGGTCGAGTTCTGTGAAGAGAGAACGTAACCACAGGTTTTCGCGTGCAGCATGTGACAGCGCGATATATTCTGCTTCCATTGTCGAAAGTGCGACGGTGGCTTGTTTCTTGGAAGACCAAGTTACAGCTCCCCCTGCAAACGTGGAAACGTAGCCAGAGATGGACTTGCGATCATCCTTGGAGTTGGCCCAATCAGCGTCGGTATAAACTGCGGGGCGTGAAAAATCTGCGTGCATCTCAATATCCGAATCGTTTAGAGCGGAATAGGTGATGCCAAGGTTTGGTGTACCGCATAGGTAGCGATAAACACGTTTGACAGCCGTGAGATGTACAGGTCCAGGATTGGTGTTGAATTGCGAGAGTGTTTGTACTGCGTACGCAATATCAGGGCATGTGATAATGGCAGCATACATTATACCTCCAACCATAGACTGGTAAACACGCTGGACTTCGGGATACGACTGATCCTTGGGGAGCTTCTCGAGTTTCACATTAGGGTCCATGGGCGATGGTGCAGGATTGCAGTTTTCCATGCCATGCTGGACGAGGATCTTCTTGATATAATTTGTCTGTGTGATGGTGATAGTGCCGTTTGTACGATCACGGTGAATCTCCATCCCGAGTAGCTGTCTAGCATCGCCTAGACGGGTGATTTGAAAGGCGGTTTCGAGCTGGTCCTCGGTGCGACTGATGAGTTCAGGGGTGGATGCGTATATGGACATGTCATCAACATGTACGGCCACAATCGTTATACCATTTGGATTGCGTCGAATGTAGACACAATGGTCAGAGAGAAGGCGGAGGAAGCCAATTGTCTTGAATTGGGCATCGAGAGTTTGATTCCATTCTCGTCCTGACTGTGGAAGACCGTAGAGGGTTTTGTGGAGTCGCCACACGCGGGAAGTACCGTCGGAAAACCCTTCGGGTTGTCTCATATATATTTCTTCCTTCAAGGTGCCATTAAGATAAGCGCCCTTGACATCGATGGTTCGCATCTCGAGGTTGTAGCGTGCGACGAGAGCAAGAAGAAGACGGTTTGTTTCGGCCCAAACAACTGGGGACGAAATTTGGTCGGGGTTATAGTCTGTTCCGGGAATAGCGGAGTTTCCCAAAATTACTAGACGTGCCTTGCAGCGTGCAAGTTCTCCCACATCATCTGTCTTGTTCCTATATACCCATTTGCTGCCCAGTGCTTTACGGCCAGCTGGGAGCTCTGTCAGAGTGAATGTTCCAAGTTTATCCAACTGATCGAGTTCGGATTCCATCGCTTTCCACCAGTCATCGGCAGCCGGGTGCTGCGTAGCTTGCCGGTATGAGGATGGTTCGTCGTCAATGGCTAAATTAGCCATGTCTTGCTCGTCGTGCTCGTCAGGTTCTTGTTGACGAAGAGAGCGATAATATTGGTCTGGATTGTAGACTTTCGGACGTTGTGTTGCGGTTCGGGATGGTCGCGGCTCGCGCGGCGGCATTTTCAATATGTTGCCTGCTTTCGGAGCTGTTACGGACGTAGACTGGGGGCCACTGGATGGTGGGGAAGGCTGGGGGTCAGATATCGATGGAGGCGCGTTTACCGTTGGTGTCACCGGTGGAGTTTGTGGATTTGGAGCCGATGCATGCTCGCTATCCTTACTCTCCCCCTCGAGCTGGATCGGGTCGCTAGAGACAGCAGGGGTATAGTCATCGCGTGCATTATCAAAGATAATGTTGCGAGACGTAAGAATCTTCCGGGTTTGCGGTACGCGGTAGTGCCAGGCAGCTGTGTCGTCTGAAAGACCAACAAACTGGTAAGGCTTCGATTTTCCTGCAATTTTAGACGGGTTCTGACCTTGTGTGAGTACCCAACAATTCACTCCGAACTCCTGGAGGTTTGAAACATCAGGTTTAATTCCCCACAACACCTCATATGGCGTGATATTCCCTTTTAGTGACACAGTCAGTGAGCGATTTATGATGTATACCGCATATGTGACAGCTTGAGGCCACAGAAAGTGCGGTAGATCATGCGCAACAATCATAGCGCGTGCACGCTCGAGGATTGTGCGGTTTAAACGCTCGGATACACCGTTTTGCTGCGGTGAGTAGGGGGCAGTCGGTTCGATTTGGATGCCCTTGGCGGCTAGTTTCTGGAGCAGGTCCTTGTTGTTATATTCGCCGCCGAGATCGAATTTGAATTTCTTGGAGCGTTTCCAAACTGCGTAAGTATGAACTCAACATAGTTCATGACGTATTGGCCGGCTTCGGATTTTTTCTTCATCGTGAAGAGTCTATGATAGCGTTTAGCGGCGTCTGTAAAAGAGATGTAATAGCGCTCGCCCCGGGCTCCAGGTGTGCGGGCAGGTCCCCAAATGTCTGTATACGTCATCTCGCCGATTTCCGTGAACTCGCGCTGAGCTGTTTTAGGAAATGGTTCAATGTGTTGTTTTGCCTGGATACAGGTAACACATTGCTCGATCTCGGGGGAATTCGGTGCTATCCGCATTCCGTTCACCATGTCCTTGTTTGCTAACTCTTTGACAGAGCTTGGGCTAAGGTGCCCGAAGGTGCGATGCCACACGTCTAATGAGCGTTCCGGCTTCGCAGCGAGTACAAGAGGTGAGGAGTTGTTGGATTGACCGAGTGCGAGGGGTTTCACGTTACCCAACACATAAACATCACCGATGTTTCGACAATACGCGAGTTTTGCTCCCCCTCTAGAAGTAATTTCGATATCGAGGGAGTCGCGTGGGAAGCTGAGCGTGTAGCCAGCGCGGTGAAGTTTGCCGAGAGAGACGAGGTTGTGGGGAGCTGAAGGGAGGTAGAGAACACGTTGAAGTGCAACATTCGTCTGTTTCCCTTTGGTCGTAAATTGGAGTTTCACTACTCCATAGCCGTCGGCCTTCTGAGAACCAATACCGACGATGGTATGGTCCTCTAGCGGAGTATACGAAGAGAAGAAGGATTTGTTGTTGGTAATGTGCGTACTTGCACCACTGTCCAACAACCACGAGTTCTTCGTCAGGTCACATCGCAGATTAGCCGTAAAAGCAATATCGGGATCGGGATCGGCACCATCGGTTTCATTATCCTCGGCAACGTTAGCCTTCGAGGATTTGTTGGTGCGGTCGGGAGGCTTGGTCGACTGATACTTGTCGTAGTTGGCTTGTTTCTGCTGCTCGCTGTAAGTCCTGCCATTCTGTTTATCTCGACACTCACTGATTCGATGACCAGGACGACCGCAATTAAAGCAGGCGCCATCACGGGTCTGACTTCCGGAGGGTTTACCGAACCGGTGAACAGCTGACAGCGCTGTGTCACCATCGGCGTTCGGTTTCGCGTCGGGAGCACCAGCTTGCTGCAGGATGCGAGCGATGATGTCCTCGGACTGCTTAATAGCAGTGAGGTCAACGCCGGAGACCCACGTGTCCCAAGAATCAGGTAGAGAGGTGAGGATTATAATGGCAAATTCCGACTCGTCGATTTGAATCCCGAAATTTTGTAGACTGGTACGGAGCTGCGTAAGAGTGCGGATATGTTCCGCGATGCTCTCGCCTTCAGCACAGGCAGAGCAGAGGAGTTGCCGACGGAGGCGAATTATCGATATAGCGCCCTTAGGTTGATACACGCGTGCGAGCTTATCCCAAGCGTCAACACCGGTATCAGACTGCTGTATAAAGGCCATAGGACTTTCCCCAACGCGTAGACGGATGGCAGAAAGTGCCTTACGTTGCTTCTTCTTCCAAGCGTCGAGAAGCGCCGTTTCAGTGGCCGTGGGAGCAATAGGATCGGCCACGCTGGGTGGCATTTTCTTACTCCCGATTATATACTCTTCGAGATCTTGATCAGTCAAGATGTCGATAACCTTAGTAGACCACGTCGAGTAGCCGGATGCATCCTCGAGAAGTTTAATATGGTAGGCAGAGTTGTCATTCATAGCTTAGTTCAGGCGTGGGCGGGGCCAATAACCTGTTAGAATTTAGGCTTTCAGAGAGAGGACAAAAAGGGCTCAGAGTTAGAATTAGAATTCCGAATATCTCTAACTACTATACAAGCGAGCCTTTATATACTACAAAACATGAGTCATACTGTGACTCAGATTCAAGTCAGAATGAATCATATACATATTGAGTCAGTAAGTAGAGTCACAAGAGGTGACTTGGAATAGGCTGTGCGCATGAGTCAGGAAGTGGGGATGACTCGATGTTTGCACCAAGTGGTACTGTACACTTTCAACAGATTCGACCTATCAACCGATAAACACCGGTCCTACTACGAACTCACCCGTGAGGAAGACCTGAATGTGTTTTTTCGCCGATATTCATCAGATCCCTCTACAATCATTCGCAGATAGCTGTCACAAGTTACGGACGACGGCCCCTCTGGCTCTGAAAGACAGATATATCGTCCCAGGTTCATCAACGATGGATTCTCAGAAAATGCACAAGTGCGAGTCCAAGGCAAACAATCCAGAGGCTGCCAATGGAGAGAATTACTCGTCAGTTTTGAATCAGTCAGTGAAAGTTCGGACGGGGTGCGCATGGTATGCAAGCCAGTTGGGTAGGCCAACATGAGACTGAGGGGGGTGGGCCGGGACCAAGACCAAGACCACACTTGACTTGACGGGGGCGAGTGGACTGGACACCAGAACAGAGCAGAGCAGAACAGACAGAGATTCACAGTACAAGTTTGAAGTCGGCGCAATGTTCGGACGAGCTGGTACATATTCGGACAGGCAGTGAGCAATGCATTATGAGAGACGTGAGCGAAGACCGAAATGGAGGGTCCGGTTGAATCCAAGCAGCCGCTGGTTGGTTAAATTCGCCGAGCGCAAGCAAAAAGTGTACATGGGCGCTGCATTTGAGTCGAAGCTCTGGTCGCCAATGAGAGAGACCCTGGGGCTGGACATGAGCTGAAGCGCAAATGGAGCGAGGAAAGTACGAGTGCGGCGTCAAAATCTCGTAGAAAAGAAAGTCAGACTTAGATTCGGATGCCGAGGAAATTGGAGGAAAGCGAGGTGTTACCTCTGGTGTTACCAGGGGTGAATCCCGCCGGCCGAGCGTTTGCATCCCGAGCAACGACTCGAATGTGAATCCATAGATGCACGCAATGCGGAGTCCCCGCCGCAGTCGTGAGAGGGATAAGCACCGTATGCGCGTGTTTGGCTTGCCGTTCCAACCAAGAGGTGTTGGCGCCTATTTATTTCCACCCCAGGCACTGCCGCGCCAGTTACGTAAAAGACCTCTTAGGTAGGTTCACGTGCTATAGTTAAACCCACCTAAGAGGTACCCACCTTCGTGAAGGCTTTTAGTCGGCAATCAAACCATTCCCAATTGGGCAGAAATCTCCGTGACTGCCATCACTTCTTTCTTCCTCCGCCACCTGGCTACAAACGGTCTGTACATATGGCAGCCTTCGTGGATGCGTGAAGGGTATTGAAAATTGAATCAAATTAAAGTTGCTGCTGCTGTTCAGTGCTGCTATATTCCAAATGCATAGCATACAAGTGGGTGATGTGTCAGCTCAAGAAACAATGCATACAGTGGCCTTCGTGGATGCGCGAAGGGTTTCGGACATTAAATCAAATTAATTTTACTGCTGCTGCTTGGTGCTAATATATTCTAAATGCATAGCAAGATATCTATATACAAGTGGGCGATACACCAGCTCAAGAAATGAGACATATGGTGGCCTCTGTGGATGCGCGAAGGGTTTCGGAAATTAAATCAAATTAATTTTACTGCTACTCTTGGTGCTAATATATTCTAAATGCATAGCAAGACATCTATATACGAGTGGGCGATACACCAGCTCAAGAAATGAGACATATGGTGGCCTTCGTGGATGCACGAAGAGTCTTGAAAATCAAATCAAATCGATGTTGCTGCTGCTACTGGGTGCTGATATATTGCAAGTGCATAGCAAGACACCTATGCACAAGTGGGTGATATGTTAGCTCAAGAAACGATACATACGGTGGCCTTCGGGGATGCGCGAAGGGTTTCAAAAATTAAATCAATTTACTGTTGCTGCTGCTGCTAGGTGTTGATATATTGCAAGTACATAGCAAGACATCTATGTACAAGTGGGTGATATGTCAGTTCAAGAAACAATACATATGGTGGCCTTCGTGGATGCGCGAAGGGTCTCGAAAATCAAATCAAATCAATGTTACTGCTGCTGCTAGGTGTTGATATATTGCAAGTGCATAGCAAGACATCTATATACAAATGGGTGATATGTTAGTTCAAGAAACAATACATACAGCGGCCTTCACGGATTCACGAAGGGTTTCAAAAGATTTTCCCTTTTGGCCAGAGTGCTGCACGGACTGCCAAGTGCCCTATGATACCATGCTACTCCACTGTATAGTCACTCTACTGCTTGGGCATGGGCCTGGCACATATTACCAGAAACACTGAAACTGCAGCGAAGGTACCGAAGACCTTTGTGGCCAGCTATTGGGCGAGAACATATCAAACCGAGCACCCATTATGATTAATAGGGACTTACCTGCAACCTAGTTATCCTATACACATTACACACTGCACGAGACAGCCTGAAATTGCCGTGAAGGTACTGGAGACCTTTGTGGCTGGTTATTTAGGTGAGAATACATCAAACTGAGCATCTGTTGTTGTTAATGCTGCAACCTGGTCATATTCTAAAGACAACAGCAGAAGAGGGTGGTCCCGGCAGGGTTCCAGGCTGCTGTCTTTTGCTGTGTATCTGCGCTTCCAGCCTGCTCTGCAGTGCTCTTGTACAGACCTCAACGAGACACTTGGGAGGGTTGGTACGTCCTGGAATGTCTATTGTGAACAAGTTAATAGGAGCTGGAGCCAAAGGTGTTAGTAGAAAATCACATAGTACAAAAAAGGAGGATATTTCACTATGATGTTTTTGGCCCTTCATAGCTACTTTGCAAGCTGAAATTTCATCCAGATGCTCTCTAACAATCATTTGGATAGATAAGTAACCAATACAGGCCAAGGAAAAATCTTAGCGTGACTTGAACATGAAATTTCCTGAAGTCATCCAAGTTGAACTATAGGAATTAGTTGGATTTGACCACGATTCATGCACGGCAAGGTAGGTTAGCGAAAACCCGGAAATCCTATACCATTTAATGATGGGGCAATTGAGTGCAATTTTCCTGCAATTTTTCAAGACTTTTAGCGCTGATATTGAATGTGGAGCAAGGAGATTCACGATGGTTGACGGTTATTCAATATACCATTGGTCGATCAAATCATGATCCGAATCAGTCCGAAGTCAACCAAGTACCTCTTATGCTATCCACCAATGTCCACAATGGGTTGATTCATCTCTACACAGGCCGTAGAGCCTTTTTTTTGCAATGGAACAAAAAATTGAAACTTCTGATTGAGGCCGCGAAGGTCAGCGGAGGTGGCGAAGGGGTCGGCAAAGGTCGGTGGAGGTGACGAAGGTCAGCGAAGGTGGCGAAGGGGTCGGCGAAGGCCGGTGGAGGTGACGAAGGTCAGCAGAGGTGGCGAAGGGGTCGGTGAAGGCCAGTGGAGGTGACGAAGGTCAGCAGAGGTGGCGAAGGGGAAGGTCAGCGGAGGCGGCGAAGGGGTCAGCGAAGGTTGGTGGAGGTGACGAAGGTCAGCGGAGTTGGCGAAGGTGGTCGGAGGTGGCAAAGGTTGTTGGAGGTGGCAAAGGTAGCAAAGGTCTTCGCAGGTGGCAAAGGTGGCGAAGGAGTCAGGACAAGTCAGTAAGTCCAGAAAATTGTCACCCCGGCCAGAAAGTACAGGTAGATATGTTTGTAGCTTGTGTGAGTCTCAACAGTGATTTATTGGCGGATATATCACATGGTGGTTATTCAACAGCTTGCATGCACAATCCATTAGCTGTACTATCTCAAAATTCTTTGAACCTACAAATTGTCTAATGTCTGACATGTACACTGGAGAACTGGCAATTTGACCTTGGTGGATGTGCAACAGTGAGTAACGGAAACACAAGAAGTTTGTTCAATGAAAGGATTACAGCATTAATTAACAAAGTCGCGGGCCACGAAAGGTGTCACCAAGGTGCCACCAGAGGCCTAAGAATGATGGGAGAGGGTACATAGGCAGATTTTGTGGGTGTTATGGGCATGGGGAGGGGTGCCCAATGAGGGGCAAATTTGTGGCCATGAAGGCCACGAAAGGCCTTGCTGAAGGTTGTACCAGAGGCCTAAGAATGATGGGAGACGGCACATAGGCGGACTCATCCATGGGTGTCATGGGCATGGGCAGGAGGTACCCAATGAGGGGTAGATTTGCGGTCACGAAGGCCATGAAGGCCTTGCTGAAGGTTGTGAAGGGTGCCACCAGAGGCCTAAAACTAGTGTAGGAGGGTGCAGTGGCACACACATCGTCAAAACCAGTGATGGTATTTTGGGTGCCGTCCCGTGGTTCTACCGTAGACACTCTTGAATACACTTTTATCGGGTTCCTGAGGTGGCGAAGGTGGCGAAGGCACAGATGGAGGTTCCTCCAATTGGGAATAGATCACTTTTGATTGATTGATCCCGAAGACCTTCGCCTCCGGGACACCTCTTAGGTGGGTTTAACTATAGCACGTAAACGCACCTAAGAGGTCCTTTACGTAAGTGGCGCATAGTGCCTTAGGTCTTTATTTCCAAGTGATCAAGCGCTTCTTGCCGTCTTCCTCCGCCTTTCCCTCGCAATTGTCTTCGTGCGTCTGTCTTCTCTCATCTCCTCTTTCACAACTGAATAGAAGAATGCTAACTCAACCCAGATGCTCTCCCTCCCGCACCTCCTCCTCATCGCCTTAAGCCTTAGGCGCCTCCGCTGCATCGTCACACAGCGCCACGAAATCCTCGAATACCAGCGCCGCTGCAACTGGAGGTTCGAGTAGTGCAGCCAGCAGCAGCAACACTATCGACACCCCAAATAACTCTGTGGCCCTCCCGACTCTGAGCGCCGTGTCGCCGTTTGGTGCATCTCCCTCGTCTCTCCGCAAAGAACAAGAACGAGTATTGATTGGATTCTTGGTGGGATGTAGCGAATAACTGTTTAGCAGTCGCGGCGGGCGCAGATAGTTGCCAGAGTTTGGTTGCAGTGGACTGTTTTTGTCCAAAGTGCGTCTCCCTCTCCTCTCATTCCACCACTTCCTGCTCATTACTTACCACAATATCATTGCTAGCCCCGCAAACTACACCTCTGCCTTCCCCACTCGCTTCACCGCCTGCCCCTCCGAGGTTGCCTCCGCCGAGGCGCTCGTGCAGCAGTTCTGCGCCGCGGCGGCTACGCCGACAAGTTCGTTGCTTATTCCGTCCTCCTCCGCTTCGGGTTCTCCTTCCGGCTCCGCGTCTGCGCCGAGTGTGACAGCCCCGCCCAGCTCGTCGGCACCGAGCACGTCTGCGAGCACGATGGCCAACGCCGCGCGCCCGGTGGGTCTCGGGTGGCGGTGCGTAGAGCGAGGATGTTGGTGGGTGCGTTGGCGGTGCTGTAGGCCACGGTTTGGCAGCGACCCGGACGTAGCGCCCACCTCCCCCATTCGCTAACGCCTGCATTCCCGCTCTTGTTGCCATCCCCATTTGCACGCTTGCGCTGTTCGTGTCCAGCTATTCTCGTCCCCTAGGAAGGAGGTGCACGGGATTTGCAGGGTGCGTCCGTCTACGTGTTCTGCTCCCACTCTTTCTCTTGTACTTCGTTGTTGCCTTGGCCTCATTCGCTCCTTTCTATCCTCCATCCTCCATCCTTTATCTTTATCCTCCCGGGTCCACGCGTACCTCAACCCGTCCTTGGATAATCCTCCTTTCCCGTTCCTTCCCTGCCACTTTTACATGCATGCATCCCATTCCTCCTACTTCCCACTCTTCCTCTCTGCCTTGCCCTCTTGCGCTCTTCTGACTTTTGCTCACTCCGTCTTTTAGACTCGCCCTCACAACCTTGCACGTCGTCGTGCGCCTCCTCGCACGACGTGTACGAGGCGCACGCTGCAGGCGTACAGTACGAGGTGATCATGGTTGAGTGGGTTCTTTTATTTTCTGCGGACCGGCCCGCCGGAAGGTCCCTCGTTTTTATGGACCGGATGGACAGCACAGATCGCGCGGATACACTGTACAGTGGCGCAGCACAGATGGATGTGATACGATCATTTACTGAAGCGCTTTTCTTTTTTCTTTTTTGGGGGGGGGGCAGGATAGTGCGCGGCGTTGTCGATATTGGCTGTCATTACGATCTCGAAGCGCTCGTTGGATCGCTCCTGTCTTAATATCGGAATACTCGTTAACACGCGCTCGCAAAGGCCAAAATCCTGCATGTTCAATGACCCACGGTGCTGCAGCGCGCGCCACCGACGTGCGTGCAGGCCGAGGCGTTGGTGCGTTCCGTGTTCTTTGGCTAGTACTCGACTTCGTTTTTTGTGTTTGTTCTATTCCATTCCATTTACTTGTTCGTTTTCTATGTATTCCATACTCCTTCATTTAACTGTATTCTTTCATGGCGCACGCCGTCCATATTCACTCCTCTCGTCCGAGCCGTATTCGCCTCATTGGCCTCTTTCCTCGAGAGAAGTGTCTCCCTTCGTTTTCGTTTCTGTTCCCTTGGGTGATCCCGGAGCTAAGCTGACTCTCCTGTCGTTGTCGTTGATCGGACAACTCGTCTTTCAGCTCCTCGCGCAGCGCCTGCACCAAGAAGCCGCAGAAGCTGACGGTGCGTAATTCCCGGTGCGTCCTCGTCCCCTCTCTCCTTCCATCGTTCTCTTCTTCCCTGCTTTCCACGACCATTCGTCCTGCCCCCTTCCAACCCATCTTGATTGAAATACGGATTTAAACACTAACGCCGACGCCCAAAATCACTGCGTTCCCACCCTACGTAGACGCACCCCGGTGTACGTTGGACTACGTCTGTCTACGTGCTGCTACATGTGTCGATCTTCGTCTACGTCCGACTACGTATGTGTACGCCGTGATGTCGGTGTACGTGCAGCTACGTCTGGCTACGCGGCGTAGACACGGTCCGTCTACCCGTTGGCTACGTATGTCTACGTGCATCTATAGCGTAGACGCACGTAGACATACCTCGGTTAACTTCATAATCCTATTCTGCATTGAGTTTATGTATCCAGTTCCGCAGAATTGAGTGAGGTATGTGCACATTTGTCTACATTGGTCTACGTGTGTCTACATTGGTCTATGTCGGTCTACGTACGTGGACCGAGGTAGACCGATGTAGGCATATGTAGGCATATGTAGACGAGCCGTGTCTACATGATGTAGACATACGTAGACAAAGGGGTTCGTCTATCCTTTGTCTACAGGGATAGACAGACCCTCTGTCTACAAGGGGTCGGAACGCAGTGCTTGTCTACGCACATTTGCACATGACTTTCGCCGCTTAGTGTTAGTGATGGAGTGCAATGCAATCACATCCGCGTTCTGTTTTGCTCCGGCCTCATGGAACCTCGATGAACCGTTCACTCATGCGTGTTTGCGCTCTCCTGTCTCTTCCTCGCGTTTCCTTCGCAATCTCGCACTGTTCCCAACAGGCTCTTCGAAGTGGAGAATTAAGCGTGAAACGCAACGGGAAAGAAAAAGCAGTCTTGCCTCCACAGCGTCCTCGGGTGCACAACTTGACGTTCTTTTTAACAATGGGTTTCGAACCACCGATATCCCACAATCCAGGAAGTCGTATTTGAGCAATTGGTGGGACTGAGTTGTGTATTCCACGAGGACTTCTATGCCTGTTTATTTTAGGGCCGATAACCCATCCTGGACACCCAGTTAGCAAAGGTTTCGAATTTCGTATACATGTTTCTTCAACTTCGTCACGCGCGTTTAACGAACACCGGATAATTGGGAAAGGCATAAGAAGCTATGGGGTGTAGAGTGACACCAGACAGCCGTTTGATCAGTTTCCAGGCCCTCGGGCGGAGTCGAACTGCGGCATGTGTCTACACATGGGCTCATTAGTGCGAGGCTTGCTTGTTCCATGAGGACTTGCTCGTTAGGTGACCAACCTGAACTGGACTTTCAACAAATACTCCCCCAAAGCCCTTGTCAATCCTTTCCACGGGACTATAATTCAAGCGCTCAGACATTATTGCGTTACCCGCTCACAGGGTGATCCCAGCATTCCCAGAGGATTCCGATGAGTTCGGAATGAATTCTACGCGCTCAAAAATGGGCAAAGTTGAAACTTCACTCTTGAGAGTCCTCGCGCGCAACCAACCACGGACTCTCCCGGAATTATGCCAGCTGTCAAGGGGCAGTTGCCCGGCATGAATTTTGTGTTCCACGAAGACGGGCTGTACATAATCGGCGAGAGGGTACAAGGACCTACAGTAGAGCAAGGTCAACGAAGAAACGAGAAGAACAAATCAGCAGGATCGTGGCAGTATGTCCTCGGGGGGTTTTGAATCCATATTCTGAATGTGCTTGATTTAATATGTGATATGGGAGTGAGCTTCTTACTTCACGAGGACTTGTATCTTCCAGTGCACCTCGATCTGAATTTAGTAGCACATACCGAACTGAAGTGACCCACCGACCTGCGGATAATTCTGGGACCTCACGCTAGTCTCCTCGCAGAATTGGAGCAGGTGACGGTGAGGTGTAGATTGCAACTGTTAATTCAGTGAGGAAACCATGTGGGAAACCCAGACTCCGCTGAAGCTTGTAAAGAACATGACTGATCATAATACAAACAGGTTGAATTGAAATAGTGCATGCATACAGATTGGATATCAAGATAGGTTCAACTACGTGGGTTAAAGCCCTCATACATCGAGAGTACAGTGGCAACAAGGATGAGAACAAACTGCACAGACATGACGATATTTAAACTCCGGGATGGGGCGAGCAGTTCCGCTTCTTCAAGAATGCAGCGATTGCTACTTGGCGCTGTGAATTTGGTCAGGAAATATCCGAAGAACAGACCTGTTGGGTGCACATACAAGATTGCTCGGGAACTGGAGAGGGACATCCATTGGTTGTGGGGATGAAATCATGCTCGGAAGTGTGATCTTCGAGCGCATCGTGGGACATGAAATCAATATTCTTTGCGTGAAGGGGGAAAGTGTCTCCAAGTTCGGAGCTGGCTGAATCTACACCTCAAGTTATTAGCCATTGAATTTATAGCTTGACAATCCAAGGCACACCATATTGCTCATCTCCAGATTCAGAACCATCTTCTGTGTAACGGTCCCCATCTGAGTCGTCGCAAGCACCATAATTTTCTTGCATTGCGAAAGCGTCACGGAAGAATTGAGATGATGATACGGGGCTTACTGCGCGCAAATAGAGCCTCCCGAGTACACAACACCTGAAGAAGCGGCCACCCTAGCTCTATTGTGACTTCCTGGCTGTAAGGATCAAACCCTTTGCTTTCATGGAACCGACGGATCCCATCGTAGATGCTAGCATCCCATGAGCATGCAAGGGCATACATTTCCACATGGATGGCCGGAAATCCCAGGTCTTCTGCAGCCTCCTTGCTGAGTCGTTTAACTCCGAAAGGGTCGAGGGACCAGTAAGCTGGTTGCGCGGGAATTTGAAAGCATGTCGGGTCTTCTGCTTGGAGTTCGGCCAAGGGGCACAAAAATAGGTAGCCGGCAGGTAAATTGTGTGTTGGTCCAAAAAGATAAAGCTGATAGATGATAACATCTACCAAAACTGAGGAAAATGAGCGCCACAATTGCTAGAGTGAAACAGGAAATATACCAAAACCCTCAAAGCCCATGGTTATTTCGAGACGATTCAAAATATCATTGGCCTGTGCCAGCCAACCTGAATCTTCGGGGTTGTGTATTCGACGGCAATATTCATTCATGACATGAGCAGAACATATCCTGCAATTTATGGTGTCAACCACACTGAGAAGAGAAGGAGAGGAAGTGCACCTGATCCAGCCATTTTCCATAATCGTGGTCCCCTCTTGGCCAGAGTTTATTCTGCCGTTCATGGCACTCATCAGACTAAGAGAACAGACATGAGGATTGGACCTACCGATGCAGGTTACCCTCAACAATCGGGTCCATTGTAGCCCAACCAGCATCATATATGCTACAATCATACGATGCAACTTCCAAAGAGCTCTCATATTCTGTCCCCGATGAATAACGGATGGACCCTAGTTTCATTGAGACATTTGGGGAAACCGACCAGTTTTGCGGGCGACCCAGATACCAGCCACAAATCCTGTGATACTCTCGGAGTGACATTGACATCATTGTTTCCGACCCAAAAGATGGTGCAAGAAGAGAGGTGCCAGATGACAGGGGTCCGCCATCCACATCGCCAAGCTCAACGGGCTGGGTTTCAGGGGGTGTAAGGTCAATGCAGAGGTGACCGGTTGAAGAGCGTATCCACACTGTGTACTCTGTCCATTCCTGGGCAAAGAATGAGATGGAAGGACGTCTGAGAATGTTGATGTACCAGTTTTCTTCCCGAAAGAGAGGATATATATTTGTTGAGGTCCTGTGGAAACTGAGCTCGGAGACACGTATCGATATCAATGGTTTTACCCCGAATTCTCGCTCCTGTGAACACTGAATTGAATCGTTCCTCGTCGAACGTGGAATACAGGACGTACTATACTGGCCCACAGGAATACGGTCGAAGAGTGGGAACTGCGGTACTTGTCCTCCAGTTCCGTCCAAGGTATTAAATCTGTTGAATTATTCAATATGTTAGGGATATCCTCACTTGACAAGAGGGTGATTCTGACCATCATGAAACACAATAGCTTGAAGATCTGCTGTGCGCGCTATCCCATAAAGTTGAGGAAGGTATGGATGACTGCGACGAAGTCCATCATAATTGAATCAAAATAGGACAAGAATCCTCTCACCGAAGCCCGGAGTATCGTGATACTTCCTGCCGCCATCTCTGTGACAATAATGAAGACAACGTCGCCTTGATAAAACTACAAACGCACGTCTTCAGCACCATCGCCCTGGTACAATGCGACCGTCATGTTTGAATTGCGACCATCAATTCCCGCTGAATACATTCGTCTGATGGAATTTCCTCCATGCCCGCGGTGCACCACACCGGCTCTGCGGTGATGCCCTATTTCCTGAAGCAAATTTATGTGTCCGAGGGGAATTACCGGAAAGTCTGTCCAGCAATGATAAGTGAGCTTGCGGATGGTAGTAACGAGTGATCTTCGCTGACCCGGAGGAGCACTGGGAGTCACTTGTTGGATATTGGTGACGCTCTTGAACCTCCCGCCTGCCACGACAAAATGTTTCGCCTTGGGGAAAAAGGTGCCCGTGTATCTGCATTATCCACTCTCAGATAGCATTCATGTCTGACCCTTGTGGACATACTCGATGTGGGAAGGGCCATCCTCGTCAAGGCTCGATTCTGTGTGAAATTGAGGCTCAAACTGATAGTCGTCATCCATGGGTGGTGGTGGGAGGGAGGAGAGATGCGGGGCGCTCGAAGAGACCACATGACTGAATAGCGAAAGCTGTTGTGACGTAAAATGCTGTACTGAGCGCGTCTACTGGTCATCAGATATAGAACAGATTGCTGTAAGCTGTATGGATCGCATTAGATGCAGATATTTATGCCTTCTTTGCGGGATAGATGCTGTAGGTAAGTGCGTAAAGTGAGTTTGATATTTCGGCAACTCATCAAATCCTCACAGATGCATTCATACTGTAGACAGCTGTTAGAAGTTGCGGACAACTCTCTCTCGCTAGCGCTCTGAAACTATGGGAATAAAAGCTATCGGCCAGGATGTCAATGTCCCCGAGAGGGTGATTAACCACTCTGCGAGATATTCTGAGAAGACGCCAACGAGTGGGTCCAAACTTGAATCATAGAGCCAGTTATGATTGAAACCACTGGTCAGTCGGTATGATATCCACTACCACAAAAATTCATGCCCACCACGTTCAGAGACCCGATCTTCGGAGCGAGCGATGCGGGAGAGAAATGATGCAGACGAAAAAAGAGGTTACATACACCATAACTGGCAGGATGTGGAAGGACAAGTGGATAGGCACCCAAGAAAAGACGAAACCGCTGGCGCCAAGCGCGTGCGGTGGGTCATCTGATTTTCTCGCCGCTCAAAATCGGGAAAATACAATGACTGCTCATCGTGTTCATGAAATACGGGAGCGCCTGAACAGGTGTAGCGATAAAAGAGGGAAATCCAAAATAAGAAGAAATGGAACTACGAACAAGAGCATGTCGCCGGGTGGATTTGAACCGCATACAACTCCGTCGGGATCATTACACATCACTCAAAGCAATGAGGTGGAGCGAGATCGGCACTTCAGGAGGACATGATGGGTACCAGAAGAGCGCACAAGATGTACATGCCTCGATTCTGGGATCGGGAATTGCAGCGTTTGCCGGCGCGCAATCGTGAGTTCAAGGGTTGTGCAACGTAGCCACCAATAAATTCCGTGTATGCATGCGGATGGATGATATTGCACTACGTGTACGTGTGCGGAGATTAGAGAGTGAAAGTGGGGTACGGAAACATTCAAGCTCCATCCAAAATAGCTGGCCAAGATAAAGCTGAGGGCATACAGATGCGTCGACAGTAAGGTGCCGCGTCCGGTGAGATCAGCGGGCATAGAGCAGACGCGGCGTCGAGGATGATCCCGAGGAGCCTAGGGCAGCTCAAGCCGGTAAACAGCAAGAGCCCGGCATTGCGTAGAGACAGGTTGAATCAGAGGCAGAGGACTTGAGACCTGAGAGAGTTGACGACGCAGGCTCCAGAGAGGAAATGACGAGAAAGAACAACAGAAAAGAAGAACCATGGTGGAAGGAATTGCGTAAGCTGGAGGTGCTTGGTGGTTACAAAGAAGACGCCGGCCAAGAGCGAGATCCGCGAGAAGAAAAAACGGAGGATCGGTGTATTGCTCTTGCACGTAGGCTGGGATCGCCGCACATCGGGAGCGGGGATAACGGTCCGAGCGAGACATCCTCCTTCCCTCGGATACGTCGGCTGTGGACTACGCACTACAGTACCACCAGCGCACCAAGCAATCCCCCAACGGCAGCAGCGGCATCGACCCCGGGTCGACTCGTAGACGCGCCGGGTGCGGACGAGCTGGGTGGCGCCATAACACTCCCAAAGGTCGAGCCCGATGCCGATTTGGATGCAGATGAGCCAGAAACCGACGACGAAGGTATAGATGAGGCGAAGGGGAGACTGGTTTGGGTGGCCACAGCAGTGTGGAACTGTTTCACGAGGGCCTGGTGGCGACTTCGGAGGGACAGGAAGGAGAAGGTGTAGTTATGGGCTGGGGACCTCGGGAGGGAGCGATTAGTATTGGGTGGAGGGAGCGGCCAGAGTTGGTCGGAGAGTAGAGGCGAGCCGACGACCGGGATGTGAGGCAAACACGCACCTGCACTTGGGACGGGACAGAAAAACTCCACCGCACCGAGACAATTGCTCACTGCAACACACAAATCAACACAATTCCCACCAGTCAGTCGATTAGTTCTTTAAGGATGGGACGCACCGCATGACGACACATAAGGCTCCAACCTTTTCCGTTTGTAAACGTTTATACACGGTTTAAACCGTTTCCGTTTCCGTTTTTTGTGCCAGCGGGCTCAAACGGTTTATAAATCGTTTCTACAAGGTTTAAACGGTTGGAGTAAAGGAGACAGCTCAGTGCTCACAGATCTTCCTTCTTTCAGTCAAAACCTAAGCAAACCTAGCAAGAAAAATGATTCTGGAGAGTCTTTTGAATATCTCCCATATACAACGATGTGCCAACTGTGCAGCGTTCAATTACTTAGTGCGATGCATTCTACAAGGCATTCTGGATATGGTAATTGTTGATGTGATTGATGGCGCACTCCCGCAGGCTGATGTGCCATATGGTCTTCGGCAGTACACGCACAATCCGATCCTTTCTGAAATTTTGCACTCAATACCCTCCTATGGCACTCGTCCCATTCCTGAGGGCACAGGTTACGTACCGAGATAAACAGTTCAATTTGTGTTGAAGAGTCGTACCTCGCGCTATCACCAGAATCCTGGTTGGTTTCAATGGAAACCAGTCGCAGAACAATGCCAAAGGACACAGCGTCGACACAATCCAACACCAGGGAGGAAATACACTTCAAAAAATAAACATGCACCCGGGTTCTGTCATACACAGAGAAATACCATGTATAAACTGTTTTAAACTGTTTTACAACATTTTGTAACCGTTTCCGTGTGTTGTGCCCGGATCCGTACACGGAAAACAAAAGGTTGGAGCCTTAACGACACATGCCGCTCAGACTCGCGTTGTGGGCATCTCAATACTATCGCTGCTAGTGAGGTTGGTGCTCGAGTTGCAGTGGGCCGAGCTCGAGGTGAATTGACCATGTTATGAATCAATCCAAGAAGATGCGCGAAGAAAAGAGAAAGGGTGGCGACGGAAGGCGAGAACAAGCGCTGAACACCGCCACTGATTGTCCGGGTCCGAGATCACCGGAGATCAAATAACCTCAATGCCCGACGACTTCTCTCCTTTCATCGTTCTGGCGGTAGTAGGCCTCCGGCTCCTCCATGGGTAACAGTCTGCAGCCAGATCATCCGTTCTCTGGTGCGTCCGATGACATGGTCCCGCCGCCCACACTCCTCATGCTCTTGTTGAGTGCGGAGTTTTCTTTACAATCACAACTTGGTACATGCCTGGTAACCTCGCATCTTGCTCCATGGTACCCTCAGCTCGATTTTCTCTGGGACCGCCTTTATATGTAACCTACTGCTGCAATACGCGCACCCCTGCTGTGTGAACGCCTGCCGATGTTGCCGTGTGCATTTGCCTCGGTGGACGGCTTGCTGAACCTTGTGAAGCACCACATTGGCACCGGGTTTGGTTTCCCTCTTGGGCGCTACCTCGTATCGTATCATCCCCATTTCATTCCTGTATTTCTTCTGGTCTACATTATTGGTCACTAAGCCATCATAAATACATATCTACAGTCCATCGATCTTCTCATCAATTACATTTGATTTAGGCCAGTGATCCCATTCACGCAGATCAAAAACTTGCGTCCAGTAGAAGTATGCACAAGAAAAGAAAACATAAAAGGGTATATTATGTGTTATGCTGTGCTCGAACCACTGTCTCCCGAAGCATGCTTGCGCCTTCTAGGGGAACTCCAGCACTGTGTTGCCCTACTCCACCAGGACTTGGCTGTTGCTCACCGACCGCAGATTCCTTCTCGATGTGCCAGGATTCTTGCTTTCTTTTGCATCCATCTTCCTAATTTTTTGTTCGGCTCCTCAAGACCTACCCATCTAAACTTTCAGAACTGCCCAAATTAGTTTTGACTCGAACTCGGCATCATTTACCGGCCAAGTATCTGCTTGAGCTCTTCCGCTACTCTTTCGGCGACTGTTGACGCCGATGCTGCCACCTCTGTCGATGTACCGAGCTGGCGCTGGAATTGCACAGTCCATTGCTGCAGTACGAAATCTGTCCTTGGCTGGTCCTTAGCCCTCTTGGGTTCCCCCATCGACACCCTGCAGCTTATCTCTATCCCGTGCTTTCCTCGCACTCTGCTGCTACAGCACCCATCCAGACCCACCCTCTTGAACGACTTGTCTACGCACATTTGCACATGACCTTCCCCGCTTAGTGTTAGTGATGGAGTGCAATGCAATCACAACCGCGGTCTGTTTTGCTCCTGCCTCATGGGACCTCGATGAACCGTTCACTCATGCGTGTTTGCGCTCTCCGGTGTCTCCCTCGCGTTTCCTTCGCAATCTCGCACTGTTCCAAACAGGCTCTTCGAAGTGGAGAATTAAGCGTGAAACGCAACGGGAAAGAAAAAGCAGTCTTGCCTGCACAGCGTCCTCGGGTGCATTCGAACCACCGATATCCCACAATCCAGGAAGTCGTATTTGAGCAGCTGAGGGCCTGAATTGTGTACTCCACGAGGACGTCTATGCCTATTTACATTAGGCCTGATGGCGTACCCTAGACACCTAGCTAGCAAGCAGTCTCGAATTTCGTATACTAGTTCGTGTTTCTTCAACTTCGTCCCACGCGTCTAATAGACCAGGGATAAATTGGAAAGGCATCGCAGGCTAAGGTGTACAGTATCACCCAGCCGACCGTTTGATCAGTTTCAAAAACTAAAATAAAAAAAGGATGTCAAAGACATCACAGGCCCTCGGGCGGAGTCGAATTCTACAAAGAAAAAAGTTTTTTGTCAAAAGTCTGATGACGCTGCCAGACGCAGTAGAAGGACGTCAGCTTTGATCACGAGCGGGTAGAGAATGGGCAAAAGAAAGGTGGGTAAAGGATGGGATGGCGGTGGAGGGGTATTCTGAGGGTGCTGCAGCGGCCATTCAGAGGGGACGATGTGGCGAGAGGAAGGATCACGAGTGGCAATGTTGATCTTGATACTGGATCAATCCGCTCTTGCCTCCCGCTTTCATCTCCGTAAGACGGGTCGACTCATAGCCCTGGTCCATCGCTGCTGGTATTCACTCGCCCATAATCAGACTGTGTACCCTGCGGCTGCCTGGCATTCAGTGCGCAGGCATTTACTGGCTCTTGAATCTCAAAACTGTCCTCTCGACCGGACCCCCTCTCCTTCTATATAGGGAAGGTGTTTCCCGCCCCTAGTGCCGGGCGTTCCCCCCGGACTTTCCGCCGCCCACCAAACCCGCCTCGGCGAAGTACTAACCACTTGATTTCGATGTCTGAGGTACATTCTATCTTCCCCACCACTATCTAGAAAGGCTTCAAGTAGACCTGCAGAATTTTTTTGTCCTACTGCCGGGCCGCCCACGGACCACTTTTGGTTGAACCTGACTAGAATTTCTGTGCAGCACCTCCTAAGGTGAGTGGAAGACAGATCTGTGTGTTTATCACTTATTAGAAGCTCTACCAGCCCTCTGGTAGTTTTTTTCCTCCCTCCCATAACTTATGGCGAGAAGTTTTTTTCAGCCCTCGGCCAGCCCCCCCTCCCCACGTCCGAAATTTTAATGCCGATTCCCCCTTGTGCTGACAGCCGTTGTGGCCTCATTTGGCCGTCGGCGTTGTCGGCGTTGCCCCCGATTTGCCCAGCCAAGAAAGGGAAGAACGTTTCGACTCATCGCGCCCGAATAACGGAGTGGGCGCGGCTTAAATTCTTTTTTCTCCGTTCCAAGGCCGGCTCGCGAGTCGCTGCTCATCTGGATGCAACCCCACGGTTCCCACTACTCACTTCATACAGTCATCGAGGTTTGATTCTCCAGTCAAACATTCCCCAGCGCGAGGTAGGGCTCATTATTGCGAATACGGCGGAGCACGCATCAGACTTTTGACAGATCAGGTTGTGAGGTTGTACAACCTCACAACCCCCACCAAAATCGGCATCTATCAAGCGAGGTACGAGCTAAGTACCGATAGAGCGTCTGTCAAGAGAGACTAGGCGCAACCTCACCGCAACCCGCAACCTTGCAACCCTATGTAATTTCCAGCACAACCTCGACAGTTCGAGCCGGTGCGAGGCCAAAATTGCCCCTTTTTTTTAAATGATGTTCACAGAGAATATACTTGTTGCAGTCTTGGGAAGGCTTTTAGCGTAGTTTCAGATGACTTTGAGATTGTCCTGTTCAAATTTTCACCGCCAATTTGGAGATTTTTCAGGTTGTCAGGTTGCGGCAAGCTCACAACCCGAAACAACCGGCAATCAAATTGTAAAGAGGCTGATGCGTGCATTGTTCTTCTGGCTCGACTCCGCGCAGAGGGCAAGTGCCGTTTCCCATGGCTTAAGAGATCTGGAAGACTGGAACAGGTCATTGCCCACTATTTCCCCCTTCTGCAACGTTTTTGACACGAGGATTGCCCCATGGTCGGAATTGGGTATTCGAATCGGCGGGTCTTATAAGGATATCTGTCTCTTTATAAAATTACGCGTGTCTCCGCTGCTGACGGCATTCATCCGCCGAGGTGCCGGGACCTTTGCGAGGGTGGTTCGATTCTTTCGAATCACCTCAGTCAAATCCACAAAACCGGGATCAATTCAAGGGGGCTTGGTGCTACCAGAATAGTTGGCATTCCAAGGATGAGGGGTGGTGGAGCCAACTCCGGCATTGATTCCGAACCAATGCCGCCCTCGGCGCGCACGATGCATCAGCAACTTGACAAGTCGTCCTTTCGCCTCTCTTTCCTCCTAATCTTTTCCCTCTTCAAAAGAGGAAAAAAGGCCGAAAGTGCCAAAAGACCAAAAGAGGTTGGCATTTAAATAGCTTTGGTCGGAATTCACCCAGCCCGGAGAAGACTATGCATTCTAAATCAGCGGAAGTTATTTGAAAGACGGCATTGGTTCGGAGCTCACCCAGCCCGGAGAAGAATATGCACTCTGAATCAGCCACTGACATGGCTGGCATCCGGAATTCAACCTTCGTTGTTCTGTGTGTCCGTCCAGCCGAGGACGCATTCAATTCCATGGATTGCTTTTCTTCCAGTTCAGCTCAGGCATGAGGTGATACTAGTGCAAGCCTGGACATCGCACACCAGTTCCAAATTTATTTCGCGGGCGGCCCGGCATCCCGCTTTCCTCGGAGAAGCCCCCATATAGTCCTTCTCCGGCGACAGAAGTGGCCGAATCCAGGTACAATCGCCCGCGGTGTGCGGATACTTCTGTATGTTGCGTGATGGTAAGCGACTCGACGAACTCCTGTAAGTAATATTGGAACTCACCCAGCCCGGAGAAGACTATGCATTCTAAATCAGCCGAAGTTATTTGAAAGACGGCATTGGTTCGGAGTTCACCCAGCCCGGAGAAGAATATGCACTCTGAATCAGCTACTGACATGGCTGGCATCCGGAATTCAACCTTGCACTAATGTAGGACGGTTTCGAAGAAGACGGTCCCGAGCATATCGCACAAGAGGCTTGGGACTCCAGAATGTCCATCTCAAACAAAAAAAAACTAACGCATTTCCGCCGTTGTTCTGTGTGTCCGTCCAGCCGAAGGACGCATTCAATTCCATGGATTTCTTTTCTTCCAGTTCAGCTCAGGCATGAGGTGATACTAGTGTAAGCCTGGACATCGCACGCCAGTTCCAAATTTATTTGGCGGGCGGCCCGGCATCCCGCCTTCCTCGGAGAAGCCCCCATATAGTCCTTTTCCAGCGACAGAAGTGGCCGAATCCAGGCACAATCGCCCGCGGTGTGCGGATACTTCTGTGGTGGCATGCGACTCGATGAACTCCTGTAAGTAATATTGGAACTCAACTATATAAAGGAGAGGCGCAAGGTTGTCTGCCCCCCAGATTGAGACTAACACTCCTGTGTCCACCTCAACCACTCAGAACTCAGAGATAAAGGTAAAGTACTCCCTCAGATGTGTTTGATGCAGGGCTCAAGCAGTTTTGCAGATGAAAGCCATTTCGCCGGTAGTTGTTGCTGCTGGGCTCTTCGCCGCCGTTGGCGCCTCCGCGCTTGCCCGTCGTGCCAGTCCAGACCCGGACGCGGCAGTTGCCCACGTCCTCATCCAGCCTCTCCTGGACTCCACCCTCTGCATCACTGCGACCGGGAACTCCACCACGAGTCCCACGATCCTCTCCCCCTGCAACCCAACTGGCACCGTCAGCTTCTCCCAAGTATGGGATGTCAACCCGCTGGGCGGCAATGTCGTCCAGTTCCAGAACGTGGGCAACAACCAATGCTTCGCCCAGTTCATCACCATCCCAGCTACCAATGGTGCAGTGGTCACCATCGAAGCCTGTGTCGATGTCAACGGCAATGCGCTAACCGGGACGCGGTTCGATGCTTCGCAGGTGATCACCCAAACCAAACTGCCTTTGCTGGTGACGGCTCTCAACAGTCAGCTCGGAGGCAGTACGGACACGGGCTTTTGCTTGGATCGAGCGGGAAACTCACTTGTGGTCAATGCGTGTAGCGGCAGTTTGTCTCAGAGTTGGTTCATGAACCCTCCTTAAAGGGATATGGGGGCATGTCGAATATCGCAATTGTAGCCATTTGACTCCCAGTATAAAACCACGCACTTCTATACATAGTTGGGTTTGAATGTGTATTTTTGTTGGTCTGAATTCTGTTGTACCAATCACCACTCTTCCGCAAATGAGTACTCGAGGCCGACAGAACGTTTGGAGACAGATACAATGATTTTGTTGAGAAATGGGAATCGCGATACTTCTCCATCACTTCTGTGCGAGGAATTAAATCTATTCATCATCGAAAATTGTTAAATTCTTTGTGGTCACGATGTGGAAATCCTCACCATCATGAAAAACCACAGCATGCAGGTTCGCCGTGTTCACTATCCCATAAAGTTGAGCAAGATATGCGTGTCTGCGACGAATTCCATCCCCATTTCATCAGATTACTGGGATGAATCCTCTCACCGAAGGTCCGAGTATTGTGAGATGTACTTCCGCCATCTCTGTGAAGGACAATGAAGACAGGATTGGCTCAAGAACACGGAAAACACACGTCTTCAGCGCCATTACCCTGGTACAATGCCACTGTCATGTTTGAGTTGCAACCATGAACACGAGCAGTGTACATCCTTCGGACAGAATTTCCTCCATTTTTCCGGTGCATCACATTGGCTCCGTGGTGAAACCCAATTTCCTGAAGCAAATTTAAGTCTCCGAGGGGAATTACCCGAAAGTCTGTCCAGCAATGGTAAGTAAGCTTTCTTGCGGATGGTATTAACGGATGATCCTCGCTGACCCGGAGGAGCACTGGGAGTTACTTGTTGGATATTGGTGATGCTCTTGAACTTCCCACCAGCGACGACAAAGTGTTTTGGCTTGGGGAAAAAGGCGCCCGTGTATCTGCTTGCATGCTATCATGTATCGCCCGTGCATGACGCTGGGAGCACCTACTGCACGGAAGAGGAACCATCCTCGTCAATGCTTGTCTCTGGGTCGAATTCAGGTTCAAACTGAGAGGCGTCGTCCATGGGTGGTGGTGGGAGGAAAGAGAGATGTTAGGCGCCAAAGGAGTACACGATGGCTGTGTGCTCAATTAATCACGAAAGCTGTTCTGACGTAAAGCGCTGTGCTGTGCGTCTACTGGTCTTCAGATATAGAACATATTGCTGTAAGCTGTATGTATGGATCGCATTAGATGCACGGACGGCGATCCTGACGCTGGGAAAAAAAATAAAAGAAGACCGACTCGCGACCAATCATGTCCACAGTCCAAAACAAACAGATCAACCTCTGAAGATCTGAAGTTCCGTGCAAGCTACTCTGCCATTCATGGCTGTTCTCGCCGATTCAATCCTCACTTCTATTAAATTTCCCTGGTTCGCCTCGGCATGACTTGGCCCTTGGACATATTGGTCTGTATTTCAGGTTCACTCGGTTTGGGTATTTGCCCTGCTTGACACACTTCTTTCACTTTCACATGCACTCCTCCTAGGTCACCCACTCTGGTTGAAAATTAATAAACGAAAGAAGGAATAAAACAAACAACGAATCTACGCAGTGGATGTCTGGGATTGATACACAAGTACTTACCACAGAGATTGATGCTCAGGTTCAGAGATCCGACCTTTGGAGCGAGAGATGCGGGGTGACAAACGATACAGACGGAACAGATGTCATATCCAGCAAAGGCGGCAAGATTTCGAAGGACAATTGGCACCCAAGAAAGGCCAAAGTCAAACTGCCGGGCCAGGTGAGACTACTAACATTCTCGCCGCTCAAACTCGACATAATACAATACTCACCTTAATGAACTGCACCGCGTCAGGACGGGCGCAGCGATAAAAGGAGGGAAATACAAAATCAAAAGAAAACAACAAAAAAAAATCACAAGAGCCGTCCTCAGGTAGACTCGAACCATCCACGACCCGTCTGGATCATTGCACAAAGCAACGAAGCAGAGCGAGTTCTGCGCTCCAGGAGGACTTGATGGGTATGAGAGTTTGCGCACAACACTTGCATCCCTTGATTCTGGGATAGGGAGATGCAGCCTATGCCGGCCCGCATTCGTGAGTTCAAGCGTTGTGCGACACGGAGAGCAGTAAATTTCGATCCTGTGTAAGCACACGGATGGATGGATGGCATTGGAGTGTGCGTACGCGCGCGGATATTGGAGTATATAAATAGAGTACAAGAAAACCTCAAGCTCCATCTCGAGAATGGCTGGCAAGGGCAGAGCGGAAGACATACGACAGCTATCAGATGCCGCGTCCCGGCGAGATCAGTGGGCAGAGGGCAGACGCGTCGAGGATGAACAGCAAGAATCCAGCGTTGAACGGAGACCCGTTGAATCAGAAACAGAGGGGATAAAGCCCAGCCATGTGTGAGATATAAGCTCCTGTGGGGGAATGATCACAGAAAGAACAACAAAAAACACACTGCGGTGCGAGGAATTGCGGAAGATGGCGGTCCTTGTTACAAAGAGAAAGCCGACAAAGAGCGCGACTCTGGAAGAAGAAAGGAAAAACTGAGACATGTTGGTCTTGCACGTAGGCTGAGATCGCCGCACATCGGGAGCGGGGAAAACAGTCCGAGAGAAACGTCCTCTTTCCCTCGGATACGTCGGCGCCGCCAGCGCGCCAAGCAATCTCCCACGGCGGCAGCGGCATCGGTCCCGGGTTGCACTCGTAGACGTGCCAGTGCAGATGAGCTGGGCAGCGCCATAACACTCCCAAAGGTCAAGCTCGATGCGGATTTGGATACAGATGAAGCGGACACCAACGACGAAGGTGTAGATGAGGCGAAGGAGAGACTGGTTGGGATGGCCGCAGCGGTGTGGAACTGTTTCACGAGGGCCTGGCGGAGGCGACTCCGGAGGGGCAGGCAGTCAGGCGAGACAGGAAGGAAAGGTGTAGTTATGAGCTGGGGAGCTCGGGAAGGAGCGATTAGTATTGGATGGAGGGAGCGGCCAGGATTGGTCGGAGGGTAGAGGCGAGGAGAGGACCGGGATGTGGGCAAACACGCACATTGGACGGGACGGAAACACTCCAGCGCACTGAGACAATGCTCACTGCAACACACAAATAGCAATACAATTCCCACCAGCCAATCGATTAGTTCTTTGGGAGGGGACGCACCGCATGACACATGCCGCCAGATGGGCATCTCAATACTATCGCTGCCGCTCGGAGTGCTGCCAGTGAGGTTGGTGCTCGAGTTGCTGTGGGCCGAACTCGAGGTGAATTGCCCTGTTATGAATCAATCCAAGAAGATGCGCGAAGAAAAGAGAACGGATGGCGACGGAAGGCGAGAACAAGCGCTGAACACCGCCACTGATTGTGCGGGCCCGAGATCACCGGAGATGCCCCTCTCTTCACTCATTCCTTTCATCGTTCTGGCAATAGTGGGCTGCCGGCTCCAGTCTGCAGCTAAATCATCCGTTTTCTGATGTGTCCAGTCCTGCCGCTCACACTCGTGCTCTCGTTGCAGAGTTTTCTTTACAATAACAATTGCTACATTCTGGGCAACCACTCAGCATTGCCTGTGGTACCCTGGGTCCGACTTTGCCCGGGACCGCATCTGTACGTCACTCGCTGTCCCAATAAGCACGCCCTTGCTGTGTGGACACCGCCCGGATGTTGCTGGATGCCTTTGCCTCGGTGGACTGCTTGCTGAAGCTCGTAAAACATCGCACTGGTGCCGGTCCGTGGTTTGTTTTCCCACTTGGGCAGTGCATCGTATCTTCTCTCCCCACTCCATTCCTCGCGCTTGTTCGGTCTACTTGGATCATTGGTCACTCGGCCATATCCACACGCCTCTACGGTCCATGGATCGTTGACCGCCGGATTCTCATCGACTCGCCTGGACACATTTGATTTATTCCAGTGATCCTACCGACGCAGACCAAAGACTTGTGTCCAGTAGAGGTATACCCAAGACAAGAAAACATAAAAAAAAGCGCAATTGTCACTCTATTACGAGTTGCGCTGTGGTCGAACCACGGTACACGATCACGCCTTCTCGAGGAACTCTAGCAGTGCGTTGCGTTACTCCACCAGGGCTTGGCCGATGCTCACTGACTTCGGATTCCTCGGGGAAATACTGGATGTGTCGGGATCCTTGCTTGGTTTCTCCCCATCCATCTTCAGAGTTTTTCGGCTCAACAATGCCTACCTCCTCCATCTACACTTTCGGAACTGCCTGGATCAGTCTTTAGTCGAACTCGGGATAATTTGCGGGTCGGCATCTGCCTGAGTCCTCCGGCTACTCTTTCGGCGACTCTTAATGCTAATGCTACTAGTTCTGCTGATTTGCTAAGCAGTGCTGTTACCGAAACGGCCCAGTTCATTGCTGCGGTACATGCGCATTCTGTCGTTGGCAGGTCCTTCGTTCCATCAACACACTCTGCAGCCTATTTCTATCCCGTGATTTTCTCGTGCGCTGTTGCACTATCGAGCGACTCGTCGACGCACGTGCACACCTCGCTTAGATTTACAGAGTACCATGGACTGCAATGCAATCAAATCCCCGTTCAGTTCCGATCCTGCCTCGGGATTCCTGCCTGATGAAACGATTCGCGCATGCGTGTTTCCTTCTACATCTCCATCTCCATCTCGTCTCCTTCGCAATCTCGCACCTTTCCCAGCAAGCACCGCCGACTAAAAAAATAGGCATGCAACGCAACGGGAAACAAAAAGCAGGTCTTGCATGCACAGCGTCCTCGGGTGGATTCGAGCCACCGAATGCCCCACAGTCCAGGAAATCTTTATTCGAGCAGCTGGTGGGACTGAGTTGCGTACTCCACGAGGACATCCATGCCTATTTATTTCAGGGGTGATAGCATATCCTGGACCCAGTCACCAAGCAGTGTCGAACCTTCTAGACATATTTTTTATTCAACTTCAACCCGCGCACTTGACAAAAGAGGGATAATTTGGAACGGCATCGGGTGTACAGTACGGCCGCTTGATCAGTTGCAAAATAAAAATAAAATAAAAAATAAGCATTTGAAAGACATCACAAGCCCTCGGGCGGAGTCGAACCTCGGATTGCGTCTACATTATTGGGAGGGATCTGCAAGCTCCCGTCCTGCACGATGACTTGCTTGTTCGATTGCCAACCTTCGTGACTGGGAGAGCTGTCGATGAATATTCGCCCCAAGACCATGTCAATCCTTTCTGCAGAGCCAGAATTCAAGGACTCAGATATTACGGAAATACGAATTGCCCATTCGCAGGGGAAAGCCAGCATTCCCAGAGGATTCCGGTTAGTTCGAAATGAATTCTCCGCGCTCCAAAATGGGTGAAGTTGAAACTTCACTCTTGAGAGTCCTCGCGCGCAACCAAACCACGGACTCTCCCGGAACCGTGCCAGCTGTCAAGGGGCAGTTGCCCGGCATGAACTTTGTGTCCCACGAAGACGGGCTGTACATAATCGGTGAGAGGGGACAAGCACCTACTTTAGAGCAGGGTCAACAATGAAACTAGAAGAACAAAGCAGCGGGATCTTTGCAGCATGCCCTCACACTAGCGCTAGTATAATCGTAACAGGAACCGGTGCGGTGAGGTCAACAAACAAGGTCTACAGGCGATTCCAAAATAAAATAGATAAATAAACGGGCAACTGTTAATTCGGTGAAGACTTGTTCACCAGGAAAGCATGTGGGCAACCTAGACTCCGCTGAATCTTGTAAAAAACATGGCTGATCAGAATACAAACAGGTTGAATTGAGATGAGGTGAGCATACAGAATGGATATATCGAGTTTGATTTAACTACGTTGGGTAAAAGTATTCATATAGCGAGAGAGAAGTGGCGATGAGAATGAGAACAACCTGTACAGCTATGACAATATTTAAATTCTGAGATGAGGCGATCAGTTCCGCTTCTTCAAGTTGACTGCACTGGTAGCCATTCGCATCTGGAATTATAATCAGAGGGGGTAAAGGATAGACTCGTTGATTTGTATACACACCCGATTCATCGAGAACTCGAGAGGGACCTTCATTGGCTGTGGGGCTGCCGTTTTGCCTTGAAGTGTGATCCATTGCATCACAGAATACCGAATCAATATCCGGCACCTGAATTGAGGAATCGTCCCCAAGCTCGGAGCTGGCTGAATCTACACCTCAAGTTATTAGCCATAGAATTCATAATTTAACAAGCCAAGGCACACCATATTCATCTCCAAATTCAGAACCATCTTCTGTGTAAGAGTCTCCATCTGAATCCGAATAACAATCGGCCGGATCATTTTCTTGCACTGTGAAAGCGTCACAGCAGAATCGAAACAATAATTCTAGGCTTACTGTGGGCAAGTAGAACCTCCCGATCACAGGACACCCGAATAAGCGGACACCCCAACTCTTGGGCGACCTCTTGGCTGTAAGGATCAAAATCTTTGGCTTCATGGAACTGGCGAATGCCATCATAGACGCTAGCATCCCATGACAATCCGCAGACCACAACCTCGAACTCGATGGCTGGAAACCCCAAGTCTTCTGCCACCTCATCGCTGAGGCGATCAACTCCCGATGGGTCGAGAGACCAATATGCTATGCAGTCAGGAATTCGGAAGCATGTCGGGCCTTCTGCTTGGAGCTCAGCCAAGGGGCACAAAAAGAGGTAGCCGAAAAATAAGTTATGTGTGGGTCCCAACAGGTTGAGGTAGTATTCGACAGCATGTATTGATACTGGGGGAATGGTCACTACAACTGTTACTGCGTGAAACAGGAAATATACCAAAATTCTCGAAGCCCTTGGTTATTTGGAAACAATTGAAAATATAATTGGCCTGTGCAAGCCAGGTTGAAGGGTCCATGTTCAGTATTCGACGGCGATATTCGTCCACAACATTGGCAGAACGTATCCTGTCATTTGTCGTGTCAGCCACACTGAGAGGACAAGGAAAGGAAGTGCACCTGATCCAGCCATTTGCCATAATTGTGATTCCCTTTTGGTTGGAATTTATCCTGTGATTCATGATATTTGTCAGAATTGGAGGACACATTGGGATGGAACGCACGGATGCAAGTAGTTTACGATAATTGGGTCCATTGTAGCCCAACCCCAATCATATTCCGTACAATTAGTGGATGCAACTTCCAAAGAACTCTCATATTCCGGCCGCGACGAATAACGGATGGATCCGAGCTTCACTGAGACATTTGAGGGAACCAGCCAGCAGTGTGGGTCACACAGATACCGGTTGCAAATTTCGTGATAATCTCGCAGCGATACTGACGTGATCGTCTCCGACTCAGAAGGTGGTGTGAAAAGGGAGGTGCCAGATGGCAGGGGTCCACTGTCCACAGTGCCAAAAACAACGGCAACGCCATTGGTTTCAGGGGGTGTAAGATCAATGCAGAGGTGGCCGGTTGAAGAACGTATCCACGCCGTGTACTGAGTCCAGTACTAGGCAAAGTGTGAGATTCATGGAAATCTGGAAGAGCTGAGCTACCAAAGGCCGCCCCGAAAAAGAGAATATATATTGGTTGACGTCCTGTGGAAATTGAGCTTAGAAATATGTGTTCATATAAAGGCTCTTACATCGAACTCTCGATTCTGCGATCAACCAAATTCAATTGTTTCTTGTCGAAAGTAGAATTCAGGACGCACTATGCAATTCCATAAGAACACAGTTGTGAAATGCGAATCACGATGCTTCTCGAGCACTTCTGTATATGGGATTAAATCTGATCCAGCATCGAAAGTATCAGATTTGGCATTGACAGTGAGGAAATGTTGACCGTCATGAAACACAGCCGCATGCAGATTCGCCGTATTCACTACCCCATAAAGTTGAGCCAGATATGCATGTCTGCAATGAAGTCCATCCTCATTTTATCACAATAGTGGGACGAATGGTTTCACCGAAGGTCTGAGTATCGTGAGATGTAATCCCGCCATCTCTATGAAGGACAATGAAGGCAGGTTTAACCCAAGAAAACAAGAAAACACACGTCTTCAGCATCGTTGCCCTGGTACAATGCTACCGTCATCTTTGATTTGCAGCCGTGAATGCGAGCAGTGTACATTCTTCGGACGGAATTCCCTCCATTTTTCCAGGACACCATATCGACTCCGCGTTGAAGCCTTATTTCGTGAAGCAAATTTAGGTCTCCGAGGGGAATTACTCGAAAGTCTGCCCCGAAGGTAAGTATCTCTGTGGAGCGAATGTGTTCCAGCTGACCAGGAGGAGCAATGGGAGCGGCCTGATTAACATGAGTGATGCTCTTGAACTTGCCGCCTGCCACGACAAAGTTCTTTGCTTTGGGGAAAAAGGCGCCGGCGTATCTGCTTGCGTGCTATCAGATATCACCCATGAGCGACACTGGGACACGTACTGCTCGTGGGAAGAGCCATCCTCTTCAACCCTCGATTCTGTGTCGAATTCGGGTTCAAACTGAGCGGCGTCGTCCATGGGTGGGAGTGGGAGGAAAGAGAGATGTTAGGCGCTCAAAGACACCACATGGCTGTGCGCTCAATTAATCACGAAAGCTGTTCTGACGTGAAGCTGTACTGAGCGTCTACCGGCCTCCAGATATAGAACACATTGCTGTAAGCTGTATGGATCGCATTAGATGCAGAAATTTATGCCTTCTTTGCGGGATAGATGCTGTAGGTAAGCACGTAAAGTGAGTTTGATATATCGCCAACTCATCAAATCCTCGGAGATGCATTCATACTGTAGATAGCAGTTAGAAGTTACGGACGACTCCTACTCGCTCTGAAACTATGGGAATAAAATCTATCGGCCAGGATGTCAATGTCCCCGAGGGGGTGATTAACCACTCTGCGAGATATTCTGAGAAGACGCCAACGAGTGAGTCCAAACTTGAGTCAGTTACGATTGAAAGCACTGGTCAGTGTATGATATCCACTACCACAAAAATTCATGCCCACCACGTTCAGAGACCCAATCTTTGGAGCGAGCGATGCGGGGGAGAGAGGATGCAGACGAAAAAAGAGGTTACATACACCATAACTGGCAGGATGTCGAAGGACAAGTGGATAGGCACCCAAGAAAAGACAAAGTCAAGACACGAAACCGCTGGTGCCAAGCGCACGCGCTGGGTCATCTGATTTTCTCGCCGCTCAAAATCGACATAATACAATGACTTCTCATCTTGTTCATGAAATGCGGGAGCGCCAGAACAGGGGCAGCGATCAAAGAGGTAAATAAAAAATAAAAATAACAGGGGCTACAAACAAGAGCATGTCGCCGGGTGGATTTGAACCACATACAACAGTGTCCGGATCAACACATAAAGTATTGAGCCGGAGCGGGTTCTGGACTCCAGGAGGACTTGATGGGTATGGGAGGTTGCGCACAATATTTACATCCGCGTTTTGAGGGTATGTGGATGAAGCCCATCCGACATTCGAGAGTTCAAGGGTTGTGCGATGGGATAAGTAAATTCTGATTCCAGATGGGTGAATAACGTTGGACAATATGTATGCATAACTGAGATTGGAGTGTGTAAATAGGGTATGAAATACCTCAAGTCCATCTGGAGAATGGCGTGCGAGGGTAGAGCGCAAGACATACGACAGCTATCAGGTGCCGCGTCCCAGCGAGATCAGTGGGCAGAGGGCAGACGCGTCGAGGACGAAGAGCAAGAACCCAGCGTTGAATCAGAAACAGAGGGGATAAAGCCCAGCCGAGTGTGAGATGTAAGCTCCAGTGGGGGAATGATCCCAGAAAGAATAACAAAAAACACACTGCGGTGTGCGAGGAATTGCAAAAGATGGCGGTCCTTGTTAGTTACAAAGAGGAAGCCGGCAAATAGCGCGACTCTGGAAGAAGAAAGGAAAAACGGAGATCGACATGCTGGTCTTGCACGTACGCTGAGATCGCCGCACATCGGGAGCGGGGATAACGGTCCGAGAGAAACATCCTCTTTCCCTCGGATAAGTTGGCGCCGCACTGCGCACTCCGTGCGCTACCAGCGCGCCAAGCAATCTCCTAGCGGCAGCAGCAGCATCGGCCCAGGGTCGCACTCGTAGATGTGCCGGGTGCGGACGAGCTGGGCAGCGCCATAACACTCCCAAAGGTCAAGCTCGATGCGGATTTGGATACAGATGAAGCGGACACCAACGACGAAGGTGTAGATGAGGCGAAGGAGAGACTGGTTGGGATGGCCGCAGCGGTGTGGAACTGTTTCACGAGGGCCTGGCGGAGGCGACTCCGGAGGGGCAGGCAGTCAGGCGAGACAGGAAGGAAAAGGTGTAGTTATGAGCTGGGGAGCTCGGGAAGGAGCGATTAGTATTGGGTGGAGGAAGTGGCCAGGATGGGTCGGAGGGTAGAGGCGACGAGAGGACCGGGGATGTGAGGCAAGCAAACACGCACATTGGACGGGACAGAAACACTCCACCGCACCGAGACAATTGCTCGCTGCAACACACAAATGGCAACAAAATTCCCACCAGTCAATCGATTGGTTTCTTGAGGAGGGACGCATCGCATGACGACACATGCCGCTCAAACTCGGGTTGTGGGCATCTCAATACCAGGGCTGCCGCTCGGAGTGCTGCCAGTGAGGTTGGTGCTCGAGCTACTGTGGGCCGAGCTCGAGGTGAATTGACCCAGTTATGAATCAATCCAAGAAGATGCGCGAAGAAAAGAGAAAGGGTGGCGAGGTAAGGTGAGAACAAGCGCCGAACACCGCCACTCACCGCCACTGATTATGCGGGCCCGAGATCACCGGAGATCAAATCACCCCGATGCCCGATGACTTCCCTCTCTTCACTCTTCCCTTTCATCGGGCAATAGTGGGCTGCTGGCTCCCTCCGCGAGTAACAGTTTTCAGCCAAATCATCTGCTTTCTGGTGTGTCCGATGTCGTTGGCACCACGGTCCTGCCGCTCACTCTTCGTGCTCTCGTTGCAGAGTTTTCTTTACAATAACAGTTCACTACATTCCTGGCAACCACTCGGCATTTTCCGTGGTACCCTCGGTCCGACTTTGCCCGGCAACCGCCTCTGTTTGTGACTCGCTGTCCCGGCAAGCGAGCCGTGCCGTGTGGACGCCGCCTTGATGATGCCGTGTGCATTTGCCTCGACCACTTACTGAACCCCGTAAAACATCGCACTGGTGCTGGTTTGTTCTCCCTCTGGGGTGCTGCCTCGGATCTTCTCGCCCCATTTCACTCCTCGCGCTTGTTCTGGTCTACTTGGATTAATGGTCACTCAGCCATCCTACGTACGCCTCTCGATTCTTATCGATTCGCCTGGACACATTCGATTTATTCCAGTGATCCTATTCACGCAGAATAAATGCTTGTGTCCAGTGGAGGTATGCACAAGAAAAGAAACAGGGCAATCATCACTGTATTAGAGTGTTTGCGATGCAGCCATTGGTGCCACCCAATGGCTGATTTGCGTTGCGTCATCTGGTGGCTCCGCCCGCCAAAAATACCCGCGGGTGGCTGTCGGAGCCATTGGGTATAAATTTAGGGTGGTGGAGCCACCAGATGACACAACGCGAATCAGCCATTGGGTGGCTCCAATGGCTGCATCGCAAAGTGGCTAATACGTGCTGCGCTGTGCTTGAACCACCGTCTCCTGAAGCACGCTTGTGCCTTCTTGGGTAACTCTAGCAGTGCCTTGCTTTACTCCATCAGGACTTGGCGAATTGCTGCTGACTTCGGATCCCTCGGGGAAAGCACTAGATGTGCCGGGACCTTGCTTGGTTTCTCCCTTCCTCCTAGTACTCCTCCATCTACATTTTCGAACTGCGCGGATTGGTTGTCACTCGAGCTCGGCATCATTTGTCGGCCAGCATCTGCTCGAGCTCTTCGCCGACTCTCAACGCCTCTACAGCACCATGGTGATGGTACTACTACGTCTGTCGATGTGTAGCGAGCAGCACTACCACCGGAAGCGCACTGTTCATTACTGCGGTACGCGCACAATCTGTCCCTCCACGGACTCCCCATCGACACACTGTACAGCTTATCTATATCCCTTCAATTTTATTGTGCTCTGCTGTTGCTACACCGCCCATCAACATCCTATTGAACGCCTCGTCGACGCATGTTGGCACATAATTTCCCTCTCTTGGGTAGGGTCAATGTGCTACCATGGAGTGCAATGCAAGCACATTCACGTTCTGTTCCGATCCTGCCTTGGGATACTTACCCGATGAAGTGTTCACTCATTCATATTTCTTTTACCTCCCCAGCTCCATCTCATTTCCTTCACGATCTCGCGCTTTTCCAAGCACGCGCCGCCGATTGGACAGATACGTACGCAATGCACCGAGGAAGAAAAAGCATGTCTTGTATCGGGTGGATTCGAACCACCGAATATTCCACAGTCCATGAAATGATACTCCTGCAGCTGGCGAGACTGAGTTGCATACGCCATCCACAAGGACTTCGGTGCCTACTTCTCTAGGGGCTAGTTCATCGTATAGCTGGGCAGCCGGTTAACGGTTTGGACGTGGTGATCAAGCAGTCTCAAATTTCGTGTACTAGTACGTATTTCTTCAACTTCGTCCCACGAGGTTAATGAACGGCAATTTGGAAAGGCATCGGAAGCTAAGGTACAGTAGCATGACGACGACCGTTTGATCAGTTTCAAACAATTTTGAAAAAAAATGTGGAAGAAACTCCAAGCCCTCGGGCGGAGTCGAACCGCGGCATGTGTCTACATTCAGACAGGTTGTTTGATTCCAACCTTCGTTACTGGGAGAATATTCACCCCAAGACCATGCCAATCCTTTCCGCAGGGCTATAATTCAAGGGCTCAGATATTACTGACTTATCTACTCGCAGGGTTATCCCAGCATTCCCGGAGGATTATAATGAGTAAATGAATGCTCCGCGTCCTAAAGAGGGTAAAGTTCAAATTTCACTCTTGAGAGCCCTTCAGGGCATTTGAACCATCGGCTCTCCCGGACTTGTGCGCGATTTTCCAGGTAACTGGAGTGAACTTTATGTTCCACGAGGATGTGCTGCACATAATCGGCGAGAGGGTACAAGCACCTACTGTAGTGCAGGGTCAACGAAGAAACGGGAAGAACAAAGCAGCGGGATCGTTGCAGTATGTCCTCGGGGGGTTTTGAACCCATATTCTGAATGTGCTTGATTTAATATGTGATATGGGAGTGAGCTTCTTACTTTACGAGGACTTGTATCTTCCAGTGCACCTCGATCTGAATTCAGGAACACATACCGAACTGAAGTGACCCACCGACCTGCGGATAATTCTGGGACCTCACGCTAGTCTCATCGCGGAATTGCAGCAGGTGACGGTGAGGTGTAGACTGCAACTGTTAATTCAGTGAGGAAGCCATGTGGGAAACCCAGACTTCGCTAAAGCTAGTAAAGAAAATGACTGATCATAATACAAACAGGTTGAATTGAAATGGTGTATGCATACAGATTGGATATCAAGATAGGTTCAACTACGTGGGTTAAAGCCCTCATACATCGAGAGTACAGTGGCAACAAGGATGAGAACAAACTGCACAGACATGACGATATTTAAACTCCGGGATGGGGCGAGCAGTTCCGCTTCTTCAAGAATGCAGCGATTGCTACTTGGCGCTGTGAATTTGGTCAGGAAATATCCGAAGAATAGACCTGTTGGGTGCACATACGAGATTGCTCGGGAACTGGAGAGGGACATCCATTGGTTGTGGGGATGAAATCATGCTCGGAAGTGTAATCTTCGAGTGAATCGTGGGATATGAAATCAATATTCTTTGCGTGAATGGGGAAAGTCTCTCCAAGTTCGGAGCTGGCTGAATCTAAACCTCAAGTTATTAGCCACAGAATTCATAATTTAACAAGCCAAGGCACACCATATTGTTCATCTCCAGATTCAGAAAAGTCCTCTACGCAAGAGTCACCATCTGAGTCAAAGTAGCAATCATCGTAGTCATTCTGTTGAACTGTCAAGCCATGAGATAAATTGGCATTTCTAAAGCTCAACATGCGTACGATGTGCAAGGAGTGCGTCCCGATCGCAAGACAACTCGACAAGCGGATACCCCATCTCTATGGCGGCCTCCTCGCTGTAAGGATCGAAGCTTTTGGCTTTGTGGAACTGGCGGATCCCGTTGTAGACGCTAGTGTCCCATGAATTTGAGCCAACCCGCAATTGAAACTGAATGGCTGGAAACCCCAAGTCTTCTGCCACCTCATCGCTAAGCCGATCAACTCCCGATGGGTCGAGGGACCAATATGCTCCACAGTCTGGAATTCGGAAGCTTGTCGGGTCCTCTGATTGGAGCTTGGCCAATGGGCACAGAAAGAGGTAGCCGAAAAATAAATTATTCCTAGGTCCCAAAAGGTCGAGGTAGCAGTAGACGGAATGTGTTAATACTGGAGGAGATCATCACCACAATTGCTACTGCGTGAAACAGGAAATATACCAAAATCCTCAAAGCCCCCAGTTATTCCGAGACGATTGAAAATATGATTGGCCTGTGCCAGCCAGGCGGGATTGTCGAAGTGGTATATTCGACGCCGATATCCACTAACGACAGCAGCAGAATGTATCCTGTCATTTGTTATGTCAACCATACTGAGAGGACAAGAAAAGCAAGTGCACCTGATCCAGCCATTTGCCATAATCGTGGTTCCTTCTTGGTCAGAGTTTATTCTGACGTTCATGCCACTCGTCAGAATGAGAGAAACACATGAGGATTGGACCTACGGATGCATGTGACCCTCGACAATCGGATCCATCGTTGACCACCCGTAGTCATAGATGCGACAATCAGCGGATGTAACTTCCAAAGAGCTCTCATATTCCGGCCGCGACGAATAATGGATGGACCCCAGTTTCACTGAGACATTTGGGGAAACAAGCCAGTAGTACGGGCGACCCAGATATCTGTAACAAATGCTGTGATAATCTCGCAGCGACATTGACGTGACCATTTCCGATTCAGAAGGTGGTGTAAAAAGGGAGATGCCATATGGCTGGGGTCCGTCAGACACAGGGGCAAGAACAAGGTTATCGGTTTCGGGGGGTGTAAGATCAATGCAGAGGTGGCTGGTCGAAGGACGTATGAACACTGTGTACTCAGCCCATTCCTGGGCAAAAAATGAGATGGAAGAACATCTGAGAGTGTTGATTTACCAGCTTTCTTCCGGAAAGAGAGGATATATATTGGTTGACGTCCTATGCAAAATGAGCTCGCAGACATGCATCGATATCAATATTTCTACCCCGAATTCTTGCTCCTGCAACCAATGAATTGGTTCGTTCCTTGTCGGAAGTAGAATTCAGGACGCACTATGCAATTCCACAAGAACACAGTTGTGAAGTGGGAGTCACGGTGCTTCTCCATCACTTCTGTGTAAGGGATTAAATCTATCCATCATCGAAATTGTTAAGTTTTTTTGTGGTAACAATGGAAAATCCTGACCATCATGAAAAACTGCAGCATGCATATTCCTCGTGTTCACTATGCCATAGAGTTGGGCAAGATATGCATGTCTGCGATGAAGTCCATCGTCAGTTCATCAGAATAGGGGGACCAATGCTCTCACCGAAGGTCTGAATATCGTGAGATGTACTTCTGCCATCTCTGTGAAGGGCAATGAAGGCAAGGTCAGCTCGAGGAATCTAGAAACGCACGTCTACGGCGCCGTCTCCCTGGTACAATGCCACCGTCATGTTCGACTTGCAGCCATGGACGCGAGCAGCGTACATCCTTCGGACAAAATTTCCTCTATTTTTCCGGTGCAGCTTATCGGCTCCGCGGTGAAGCCCAATTTCCTGAAGTAAATTTACGTGCCCGAGGGGAATCACTGGAAAGTCTGTCACCAGGGTAAGTATCTCTGTGGAGTGAATGTGTTCGAGCTTACCAGGAGGAGCACTGGGAGTGGCCTGATGGATATTGGTGACGCTTTTGAACTTCCCGCCTGCCACGACAAAATGTTTCGCCTTGGGGAAAAAGGCGCCCGCATATCTGCTTCCGTGCTATCATTTATCGCACGTGAGTGACGCTGGGAGCACTTACTGCACGGAAGAGGAACCATCCTCTTCAAACCTCGATTCTGTGTCGAATTCAGGCTCAAACTGAGAATAGTCGTCCATGGGTGGTGGTGGGAGGAAGGAGAGGTGCGAGGCGCTCGAAGAGACCGCATGGCTGAATCACGAAAGCTGTCGTGACGTAAAACGCTGTACTGAGCGTCTACTGGGCTTCAGAGATAGAATACATTGCTGTAAGCTGTATGGGTCGCATTAAATGGATAGACATCGATGATGATGCTGGGAAACAATAATAGACGACCGACCAATTATCTCCGCGGTAGCCACAATCTTGGAGTTCAAGGATGAGTGAACAGCGGGGTGGGTAGCCATCAGGGCGAGAAGCAGACGTTGTGGCTATTTCATGGGCTGTCTGCAGCTGCAGTCACTCAGATCAACAGGCTTAAGATTGCAAGAAAATGATTCTTGCTTTCATCCTGTCATTTTGCCCTACAGCAGCAAGACTTGGATTGCTAAAATCTTTCACTTTCACAGTCTCCTCCCCAGTAGCCGACTCCGGTTATAGATCAATAAACCCAACACTTTGTAAGAAAATAATCTACGAATCCGCCGGTTATGATTAAAATGACTGGTCGGTTGTGCAACATCTACTATAGAGATTCATCCTCACGGTCAGAGACCCGGGCCCTGATGCGAGATATGCGGCATGAGAGCTGATGCAGACGTCGCATGTTTACAGTAAGGCCGGCAAGTTATTTTTATTTGTATTTGCACGATATGTACAGAGGAAATCGACGGGATATGAAACCGCCGGGGGGTCCACTAATATTCTTGCGGTTGAAAAATCGAGATAGCACACATGAGTGCTGAGTGGCATGAAATACGGAACAGGCGCAGCGATAAAAGGAGGAAACACAACATTAAAAGAATGCCAGAATCACATAACCCATGTCCTTCGGTGGTTTCGAACCACATCACACAAAGCAGTGAGGTCGAGCAAGTTCCGCGCTCTAGGAGGACTTGATAGGTATAAGAGTTCGCGCACAATACGAACATGCCGCAATTCCAAGGTTGGTGGATGAAGCCCATCCCGGCGCACATTCGAGCGTTCAAGAGATCAAGAGTTGTGCGGTGGAGAGCAATAAATTGCGTGTACGAGTGCGGATAGACAACATTGTAATATGTGTACGTGTGCGGAAATTGGAGTATGTGGATAGACTACGGAGAAATTTCACTCGCAGCCCCAAAAGAACTCGCATGCGGAGGAAGACATACAGATACGTCGACAGCCATAAAGTCCCAGCAAGATCAGGGGGCAGTGGGCGGACACGGCGTCGAGGATGATCCGAGGAGCCTAGCGCAACCGCCGCAGCGGCAGACTGTGAGCTGATCTTCGAACGAAGGCTCGTTGGATCAGAATCATAGAAGATTAAGTGCAGCAGAGTTTGGGACGAAAGCTCCAGTGGGGATTGAGGACGTGTCACAGAAAGAACAACAGAGGAGAACAGAGTACGGCGCGAGGAATGGCAGATGGGATAAGATGGAGGTGCTTGTTGTTCACAAAGACGCTGGCAAAGAGCGAGACGCCGGGGGAGGCAATAGAGACAGAGGATTGACATGTCGGTCTTGTGCATGTAGGGAAGGACAGGCCGAAAGGGCAGGATTGGAGTGAGATGTCCGCGGTCCGAGGCACCCGACTCGGCAGCGCCCTACGCACTACAGCACCGCCAGCGCGCCGAACACTACATGCACTGCGGCCACTGACAACGGCTGCAGCAGTATCCTGCCCCAAGCGGCCTCATGGATCGTACTCCGGGTGCCAACGAGTGAGCGCTGCCATCCTACTTGCCGCCGAGGTTGAGCTCGACACCGGTGCGGATGCAGACAAAGCAGACGACGACGAGGGTATAAAGGAAGTGGAGGTGAGACTGGCCAGTGTGGAGTGAAGGGTAGAGGGAAGGAAGTGCGTGAAGAGGGAAAGCGAGGCAAACACACAATTACACTTGAAATGGCGCAGAAACAGTCCACTGCACCGAGGTAATCGTGCGCTGCACCCCATACAACTCCCATCCGTCGATCAGTTGCTCATTCTTCAAGGAAGGGGCAACACACTGCATGACGACACATGTGCTGCCGCTAGTAGTGCTGGCGGCGATGGTGGCGCGGACGGGACAAGATGACGCAGGAAGAAAAGACGAGGCGAAGGGTGGCGTCAAAAGCAAGCGCTGGAACACCGCCACTGATGTCCGCCGCCCGAGATAAAGTAGGTAAGGCCGACAAGCGGCACAGCCCGGTAACGCTGAGAAAGATAGTCGAGAGTTTGAATTCGATCCAGCACAGGCTTATGTTAATATATGTAGATAGCTTTCTCTATGCAAGAAAGAGCTGTGGAATAACTGGAATTCCCAACCCGCACATGATGAGAGGACGCTGAGAGTTTTTTGGTTTCAAGGATGGTTTCGGTTCTTCTAGCCGCTTGAAAGGTGAACTCCAAACGTTGGGTACTGTTGTACCGGCATCGATTTTTTGGCACAGCAGTGATAGGGCGACCCAAAGCTCGCTCGGTCGACCTTTTCACATTGACCAGAACAATGGGCTCCATGTAAAATTAGGGTCGTTCACAGTAGCCATTTTTTGTGCCCTTTTTTGCTCCTTTTAATGTACCTATTTTAGCAGATAACGCAACCGAGTGAGCTATAAAGTCCAGAAAATTTCACGCCAGTCCTTTTTGACCATTTGAGTATGCCACCATTCAGCAACGATAGGAGCACACAGATAGCATGAAATGGAGAAATAGAGTCAAAAAGGAAGGGAGCGAAACAAAAAGAGCAGAAACCCGAACGTTCATAGTACAGTGGAATCGCTCATATGGAATACCCATGGGATAGGGCTCAAGGGTATTCCATATGCCGGTTATTCCACAGTAGATAAAATCAATTAAAATAATAAATTTCTTTTGATACCTTTAGGATCATTGTTCAGTTCAGGAATAGCCCTATTTGTTTGAATTATTGCATCCTCGGCTTCCTGCATCCTTTTAGTGCAGGATTTATGCAGATTCATCCCTTTTGTGGTTCAATTGAGGATCATGAGGCAAAAGACACCGATAAATACATTATTTGGGCAAAATGGGTTTATATAGTGGTTGGAAACAGAATGCCATTCTGGAAAAGAATCCCCAATGGCCAGTTTGCCTCAAAAGTCTACATTTTGGCCACCCGCACAATGGAATATCAGCCCAAAGAAATTGCCCCAGGGCTATTCCATATTCCAGAAGACGGTTGACGGAATATTCCCCTATCCCGACATGGGATATGCTCAAAAGTGATTCCATATAACGGTTATTCCATATGATATTATTCCATATGAGCGATTCAACTGTAGCCATTTTCCGCCCTTTTGGATTCCTTTTTTTCTTCTGACTTCATCCAATATCGCATGTTGGATCTAGTTTTTTTTTGGATTTGCACCCTTTTTGTATGTGGAATTGAAAAGGGAAAAAAAACCCCCCCGGGAGAAAACCGGAGGGAATACAAAAAACGGAGAAAAAAAGAGAGCTAAAAAGGGAAGACAAAAGGCTACTGTGAACGACCCTATTGGGTTCTACTGCGACTGCCACAGAATCGATTAAAATTGAGATCAAATCGAATCAAATCCCAGTGAAGAAGTTCAATAGAGGATTGGAAAAATAAAAAGTATCTGAAGTCCCCTGGAAAACATACAAAGAGGTTGTCACGATGGGGGCGGCACGCAATTTTATTCACTGTCAATTGTTATGTGGATTGAATCGAGCTTGGATTCTGCATTGAAATTTGACTGACACTGGACCATGGCAAGTTTCACCGAAAGATATTGCACCTACGGCCACAAATACAATGCCTGCTAGGGTTCAAACCAATACTTTTATTATAATATCATTCGCCTGTATGTGGCTCGACTCTGCGGGGATGCGAGGCCAAGTACGAGTCGTAGTTGGAGATGGAGACACGGAAGGAAATGCAGGACTCAGCAAGTAACCCCAGAGAAACATATTCATCGTAGGGCTAGGCCAATGTAGTTTGCGGATTCGCTGCTTATCACAATATCATAATCATTTCTGTTTGCTAATTTACACCGCTTGACTAGGTTCATGGCCAGCCTGCCTATGAATGAGAAAAGCAAGTGGCGCGCACTCGGCCGGCCATCGAGCAGCATCCGAAGTGCCCGTCACAATTGCTGCCCTTGGTTTAGCCCAATAAAAGGTTCTGTGCAGACATGGGATAGGCAAGCCAAAACCAAATAGTATCAAAATCCAACCAAGACAAGACCACTTGTTGTACCTGATGTAGCAGCTTGAAGATCAATTTAAGGTTTGTGCAATTCAATGTGCAAAGGGCTTTATCACAGATACTGGCCAGACAGTGTAGAAAATGTGTAGTACAGTAGACCCCGTACTTAGCAAAGACATGGGTTCATGAACTAACTTAGATCAGCTTGAGTACCCAAGCACAGGCAGACAACCAGGAAGGAATGCGAAGGATCGAGAACCTCTTCATAAGCAAGATTATCAGGCTGGGAACGGCCATCATCGGCACACCAAACGGCTAGGGTAAGCCGAAAGCATTTTGGCAGCGAGAGAAGGTGATTACGCAAAAACCGCTGACGAAAATGTGATGCACGGCCAAAATCTAAAAATCATGCGCCCTAAGAACCCAGTAACTTACGTTACCGGGAATCACCGGCGATGAAATCATTGAATTCCCTCTCTTCACTCTTTCCATTCATCGTTCTCGCGACAGTACTGGGCCCCCGGCTCCCTCTGTGAGTGACAGTCTGCAGTCAACCAATCCCCGTCTTCTGGTGCGTCGGTGTTGCCACAACCCTGCCGCTCACACTCCTTGCTTCTTGTGTTCGTTCAGTTACAATAACAATTCGCTGCATGTTTGACAACCACTCATGTCGTTCTGTGGTACCCTCGGTCTGATATTACCCAGGACTGTCTCTGTATGTTCGCTGTCGCAATAAGCACACCCTTGGCCCCGATATTGTCATATGCATTTGCCGCGGTGGACTGCTTTCTGAACCCCGCAAAATATTGCACTGGTGCCGGGTTTGTTTTCCCTCTTGGGAACTGACTCGCATCTTCTCGCCCCAGTTCATTCCTGCATTTCTCATGGTCTAGATTATTGGCCACTCAGCCATCTCAAATGCATCTCTACATCGATCTTCCACCGCCCGATTCTCATCTACTTGCCTGGACACATTTGAATTGGTCCAGTGATCCTACCCATGCATACCAGATACTTACGTCTAGTGGAGGTATGCACAAGAAAATAAAATATAAGAAAGTAATCGTCACTCTATCACGAGTTGCGCTGTGGTCGAACCACTGTACACGATCACGCCTTCTCGAGGATTCCAGGAGCGCTCTGCTTTACTCCACCCGGGACTGGGCGAATTGCTGCTGACTTCGGATCCCTCGGGGAAAATGTTGGATGTGCCGGGACCTTGCTTGGTTTCTCCCCATTCATCTCCCTAGGTCTTTCGGCTCCTCAATACCTACCTGCGCCATCTACATTTCTGAACTGCCTGGATTAATTTTTACGCGAGCTCGGAATCATTTACCGCCCAACCTCTGCCTGAGCTGTTCGCCCATTTCTAACGCCGCTACAGCACCATGCGATGGTCCTAGTTCTGTTGATCTACCGAACAACACTGTTACCATAGGCATGCAGTTCATGCTGCGGTGCGCGCACAATCTGTCCTTGGCTGGTTCTTCACCCTCCAGCTTTCCCTATACCCTGCAATATATCTCCCCATTCTGTGTTGCCACTTTCCTTTCTCTCTGGTGTTGCTATACCGCCCATCGACACCTATTGAACGACGTGTCCACGCACATTTGCACATACCTTGCCTCGCTTAGAGTTACTGTACTACCATGGGCTGCAATGCAATCACATTCACATTCTGTTTCTGTCCTGCATCGGACCTGCCCGATGAAACGATTCGCTCATGCGTGTTTCCCTTCCCCTCATTTCCTTTGCAATCTTGCCCTTCACACTCACCGAACTGGACAAATAGCCACGCAACGCAATGGGGAAAAAAATCAGGTCTTGTCTGCACAGTGTGCTCGGGTGGATTCGAACCACTGAACATCTCACAATCCATGAAATGATCATGATACTCCAGTAACTGATGGGACTGAGTTGGGTACTCCACGAGGACTTCTATGCCTATTTATTTTAGGGGTGATAACGTATCCTGGACATCCGGTTAAAGGCTTAGACATGGTGATCGAGCAGCCTCCAAGTGTTTCTTCAACTTAATCTGGAAAGGCGGCGGAAGTCAACGTGTATAGTAGCATCCCGATAACTAATTTCAAAAATGAAAATAAAAATCGAAAGAGACAAGCTAAATGCGAACGCCCTCGGGCGGAGTCGAACTGCGGAATGCGTCCACAATAGGACTACGAGGACTTGCTCGTTCGATTACCAACCTTCGTGACTGGGAGAGCCGTCGATGGATATTCGCCTCACACCCATGGCAATCCTTTCTGCGGAGCCAGAATTCAAGGACTCAGACATGACTGGAATGCCAACTACCCGCTCGCTGGGTGATCCCAGCATTTCCAGGGTATTCCGGTGAGTTCGGAATGAATTCTCCACATTCTAAAGAGGGTAAAGTTGAAATTTCTCTTTTGAGAGTCCTCCATTGCATTAGAACCGCCGACTGAATTGCGCCAGATGTTCCAGGGGCAGTTGCCGGGCGTGAACTTCATGTTCCACCAGGACGCGCTGTACATAATGAATGAAAGGGGACAAGCACCTACTGTAGAGTAGGTTCAACAAAGAGACGAGAAGAAAAAAAGCAGCAGAATCGTTGCAGTATGTCCTCGGGGGGTTTTGAACCCGGTCAGCTGATTCAATATATGGGAGTGACTTTCTTACTACATAAACAATTTGTAGGTTCCCAGTCACAGCCTCACAGGCTACACCTTTGTGCACCGCGATCTAAATTTAGGGGCGACATACCGACTGAGGTGACCAACAAACCTGCGGATCATTCTGGGACTTCACGGTAGGCCATCGCAACAGGTGCGGTGAGGTCAGGAAACAAGCTCTACATGCGATTCAAAAAAAAAAAGAAAAAGGGGGGGAGGGAAACTGTTAATTCGGTGAAAAGTTATTCACCAGAACACCTGCATCTGCACGCGGAGTAACCTGGACTCCGCTGAAGCTGTAAAGAACATGGCTGATGAGAATACAAACAGGTTGAATTGAGATGAGGTGAGCGTACAGAATGGATATATCGAGATTGGTTCAACTACGTGGGCAAAAATAATCATACATCGAAAGGACAGTGGCGGTAAGAATGAAAACAAACGGAACAGTCATGATGATATGTAAACTCCAGGATGGGGCGAGCAGTTCTGCTTCTTCAGGAACCCAGCACTCGTAGCCACTCGCATCTGGAATTATAATCAGAGGAGGTGAAGAATGGACTGGTTGAGCGGTATACACACCAGATTTCTCGGTGACTGGAGAGGGAGCTATGGGGTTGAAATCATGCTCAGAAGTGTGATCCTCCATCGGATCACAGAATGCGTAATCAATATCCTGCTCCTGAATTGGGGAATCATCCCCAAGCTCGGAGCTGGCCGAATCTACACCTCAAGGCATAAGCGGGGGAATTCATCGTTTGACAATCCGAGGCACACCATATTGCTCATCTTCATCTTCATCTTCAGAACCGTCTTCTGTGTAACAGTTCCTATCTGAGTCCGAGTCGCAATCAGCGGCATTATTTTGTCGCACTGTGAAGGTGTCACGGAATAATAGAGACAATAATTCAAGGCTTACTGTAGGCAAGTAGAAACTCCTGATCGCACGACACCTGGAGAGGTGGACACCCCAGCTCTATGGCGACTTCCTGGCTGTAAGGATCAAAGCCTTTGGCTTCATGGAACTGGCGGATTCCATCATAGACACTAGCATCCCATGAATGTACAACAGCATACACCTCCACCTGGATGGCCGGAAATCCCAGGGCTTCTGCAACCTCCTTGCTGAGTCGTTTAACTCCGAAAGGGTCGAGGGACCAGTAAGCTGGTTGGGCGGGAATTTGAAAGCATGTCGGATCTTCTGCTTGGAGCTCAGCCAAGGGGCACAAAATAGGTAGCCGGCAGGTAAATTATGTGTTGGTCCAAAAAGATAAAGCTGATAGATGATGACATCTACCAAAACTGAGGAAAATGAGCGCCACAAATGCTAGAGTGAAACAGGAAATATACCAAAATCCTCAAAGCCCCTGGTTATTTCGAGGCGATTGAAAATACCATTGGCCTGTGCCAGCCAACTCGAATCATCGGGGTTGTATATTTGACGGCGATATTCATTCACAACGGCAGCAGAACGTATCCTGTCATTTGTGGTGTCAACCACACTGAGAGGACAAGGGAAGGAAGTGCACCTGATCCAGCCATTTTCCATAATCGTGGCCACCTCTTGGTCGGAGTTTATTCTGCCATTCATGCCACTCGTCAGAATTAGAGATCCCACATGAGAGGTGAGCCTACGGATGCAGGTAATTCTCAACAATTTGGTCCATCGTAGCCCAACCAGAATCAGCTATGCTACAATCAGACGATGCAACTTCCAAAGAGCTCTCATATTCCGGCCCCGATAAATAACGGATGGACCCCAGTTGCAGTGAGATATTCGGAGAAACCCACCAGGAGTGCCACTGAAACAGATTCCGGGCACAAATTGTGTGATAATCTCGCAGCGACATTGACATTCTCGTTTCCGGCTCAGAAGGTGGTGTAAAAAGGGAGGTGCCAGATGGCAGGGGGCCACTGTCTATAAGGACAAGAGCAAGGTCAACGGTTTCAGGGGGTGTAATATCAACACAGAGGTGACCAGTTGAAGACCGTATCCATGCTGTGTACTCAGACCAGTGCTAAGCAAAGTATCAGATGGAAGGACATTTGGGAGTTTTCATTTACCAGTTCTCTTCCGGAAAAGGAGGCGATATATTGATTGACATCCTGTGAAAACTGAGCTCAGAGATATGTGTGGATGTCAGTGGGTTTACTGTGAATTCTTGGTTCTGTGAACAACTTCATTCAATCGTTTCTTGTCGGAAGTAGAATTCAAGACGCACCATGCAATTCCAGAAGAATACGGTTGAGAAATGGGAATCGCGATACTTCTCCATCACCTCTATGCGAGGAATTAAATCTATCCATCATCGAAATTATTGAGCTTTTTGTGGTTAGGATGGGGAAATGCTGACCATCATGGAAAACTGCAGCATGCACGTTCGTCGCATTCACTATCGCATAAAGTTGAGCAAGATATGCGTGTCTGCGACGAAGTCCGTCGTCATTTTATCAGAATAGCCGGACGAATGGTCTAACCGAAGGTCCGAGTATTGTGCGATGTACTTCCGCCATTTCTGTGAAGGACAATGAAGGTAGGATTGGGTTACGAAAACAGAAAACACACGTCTTCAGCACCATTACCCTGGTACAATGCCACCGTCATGTTCGAGTTGCAACCGTGAACACGAGCAGTGTACATCCTTCGGACAGAATTCCCTCTATTTTTCCGGTGCAGCACATCGGCACCACGGTGAAGCCCAATTTCCTGAAGCAAATTTAGGTCTCCGAGGGGAATTACCCGAAAGTCTGTCACGAAGTAGGTATCTCTATCGAGCAAATGTGTTCCAGCTCACCAGGAGCAATATTGGGTGCAGCATGGTGAACATGAGTCACACTGGTGAAATTGCCGCCAGCCACGACAACGTGCTTGGCCTTCGCGAAAAAGGCGCCGGTGTATCTGCATTGTCCACTCTCAGATGGCATTCATGTGCGACACTGGTGGACATACCCGATGTGGGGAGGGCCATCTTCTTCAAGGCTCAATTCTGTGTTGAATTCAAGCTCGGTATCGTCCATGGGTGGTGGTGGGAGGACGAGAGATGTGAGGCCCTCAAAGCGACTGCATGGCTGTGTGCTCAATTAATCACGAAAGCTGTTGTGATGTAAAACGCTGCACAGAGCGTCTACTAGTCTTCAGATATAGGATATATTGCGGTAGGCTGTATTGATCGCATTAGATGCACAGACATTGATGACATGATGTTGCAGGCCAAAAGCCAGATGGCCAACCAATCATATCCAGCAATACCATGCACGGAACAAAAATAAACAGATCAACCTCTGAAGTTCCGTACGAGCAGACAGCATTGAGCGATTCGAGGTCAAATCACAGCTGCACTGAGTCTAGGTCGATGTGTATCTCATATATTACGGAGATCCCTCGAATCAGTATGCACCTGTTTGTTCCTCCGAACTTACCCGCTTTGTTGCACCCGCCGCTATAATGCCCAGGCAAGCTCACCAGTTTCTATTGTGGATCTCTGCGATTTCCAGGCTTTTCAGCTGACACTGCAGGCAAGTGCCATGACCGTGGGTTCATGGCATTTGATTGGCAGAGCACCGACACTTGCCATGGCGTTGGCAAGGCGTTGCACAAACCCCTTTGTTCCTTTGTCAGCATGGGAAAGTCTGGTGTTCGAATGCAATGAGAAGTTCTCCCCTTGGCTCACTCATTATTCACTGGCCGTCGCCTCACTCCGAACTGGATCAGTGAAACTTGGAGAGTCCAAGGCAGAACTTACTGGTGCATCTTGTGGCCTTTATCTGCACCAACCCCTGCAGTGCAATGAATTTGTTTTGCATGCAGCTTGAAACCCGGTGCCCATGCAAAATTGGCTGCATGTTGAGAAGTCTTCGGGAAAGAGACAAATGAGAAAAAGCTTTTGTAGAACTAACTCATGGGAAGAACAATATATTTTCTGGACTCAGGAGTGGTCGAGAAAATCAGAAAGCCTTAAGGTTACAAGTAGTGTTGCCGCGACTTCCGACTCGGCCCCCTCAAGTCGACTTACGGAAGTCGACTTGAGCCGAGTCAAGTCGAGTCGCGTTGATGACTTCGCTGTGACCTCCAAGTCAGTGCAAGTCAACTTGGACCGACTTGAGTGACTTGAGTCGGGCACTTTTAGGAAAAGTTCCTTCTCGTCAGTAGGCGCAATTGGAACAGTTTTCAATTTTTTTTCTGACCATATGTCACGAGTGTGACATAATGTGACACATATCACGCCAATGTCACAGTTCAATTGGTTTGCGTTTCGATCCAGTTTTGAGCAGTGATTAAATCTAGAAAATTTAAGAAAAATTTGGAATCCAATATATAAGGGTTTTAATGTGTCTGATCTATAAAATTGTGACAGGAACCTGGCGTGAATGCGGCTTAAACGCCGTTTCATCATTTTCTGCATAGTTTGGATCTGTTCATTTGTCCATGGTATTCCTATGCATTGTGGTAGTCATTGCAGCCATTTCAAAAAAATTCCTTCGACTTGGCCGACTCGAGTCGACTTGAAGTCACTCCAAGTGACTTCACTCGGCCAAGTCAAGTCGAGTCGAGCCAAACTTAAAACGAAGTCGACTTGCCAAGTCGCGACTCGACTTTTCGAGTCGCGGCAACACTAGTTACAAGGTGGAAGTGATCACCGAATGATCGCCGATCGCAAGCCGCGGAAGGCAAACCAACTTCCCACACTGACAAAGGAACAAAGGGATTTGTGCAATGCCTGGCCAACGCCATGGCAAGTGTCGGTGCTCTGCCAATCAAATGCCATGAACCCACGGTCATGGCACCTGCCGGCAGTGTGACCCACACATCAAGGATTGCCTCGGGAAGACATTTTTTATGACGAGTGTTTTATTTTCGACATCGCCGATCAGCCTTTTAACGCCTGTGCAAAAGCAGGGTCTCCATCACCTACCGCTTCCGTTGCGCCACTCATCTTCCCCGTCCCACACCGCCTTCCATAGCTCTGTCTCTGGCTCGTGGTTCATTTATCGCTGGTACTATGTTGCCCGCACCCCTAGACATCCTTTAATTTCCCTCAAGCGTGCAGAACCACGGTGCGCAGCACAGGGCACATGTATTCGGTGCGCCCCCGCCCCGCGGTCTTTCCTCTTGCTCACTTCCCCTCTGGATACTCTAAATCTATGCCATGTCCTAGCGAGTGAGTCCGAGTGCAGCAGCCATTAATGCGAACTCAGTTTGCGGGCAACTCCAGAGCTGTACGCCCACAAAATGTTTTAGTCCTGTGGGGCCTGTTTTCCAGTGGGTTTATTTCGTTTTCCCCATTATTGCGCCCGGGTATTGGCGAGGTTTGCTTCTGTTTAGGTTCAAAGGCCTTCGTTCAGAACGCTAGACTTGATCCAGCTGATTTCAACCGCTGTTGAGCTATGAACATGAACAGAATCTGGGATCTCAGGAATGCAAAAGGTCCACGCACGATTATCTCCCATTTCAATCTCGACACTCGATTGAGTACATTCGTGGTGGTTTCACTAAAATTTTCCAACTATTATACCTGGTAAAACTCTCAATCGTATCGGGCACCTTCTACGGTGCGTCGGAATTATCACCCTTCGTTTCACCCAATCCCGTGTTCGTATGTAATGAGCGCGACTCCGACTGGCCAGTTGTATTCTAACAAGCTTCTCCGTATTTCCGATCAAGCTGATTTTAAATTTAGAATAATTTAATACGATCCCGGGTGTGTGTAGACGACAATTCAACCACCGAATAGTTTCCGCCTCTAGCTTGGAATTGAGATACTTCCGGGAAATGGTTGATGGGCCCATCATGGCATCCAAACAAGTGTCATCGAATCTATCCCTACAATGCAACCTATTCGTCCAAACTGTCACCCGCCTGCACTGGAGCGAAGCGAAGGCATGTCTTGTTAGCCCACCTGAAGTAACGCCCCGAACCACAGTCATCATTACAGATCTAGAGCTCGGAGGGCATTGAGACAGGTTCTTCGCGTGTATACCATACCACAGTGTGAGTTCAAAGAAATCTGAAGTGAAAGGGACCTAAAGGCTTCGGATGCGGTCCCGCTGGTATCAAGGTCCATTCCTAACCAGGCGGCGATTCCGCAGAATTGTCATCTCTCAGTTTGTCTCTCAGACCCAGGGTGTGTGCGCAGCATTATCGGAACAGAGGAGCAGGTGCTGTAGCCACCATCTTGGAATTCAAGGAGGGAAAACCTGTGGGCCGGGGTGGGTAGCCATTCGGATCATAGAATTGGATATGGTAAAAATCCCCCCAAGTACAGACCACAACAGAGACCGAAGTTGGGCCTCAGCACTGATTCCAACGTACTGAGGAAGTATGGACGTGCTCAGAGCCGCTGGTCAGTCGGTGCAACATCTACCATAGAAACTCAGGAAAGAGACGCGAGCTTCGGTGGGAGAGTTGCGGGGTGAGAGACGATGCAGACAACAAGAGGAAGGATTTCGAAGGACAAGTGAATAGGTGCCCAAGAAGGAGAAGAAAGACAAAGTCAAGATATAAACGCCGGGGCCAGACGCACGCGGTGGTCCATTAACATTCTTGCCGCTCAAAATCGACATAATACAATGACTACTCATCATGTTCATGAAATACGGCAGCACCAGAACGGGCGCAGCGATAAGAGGAGGTCCGAGGAAAATACAAAATAAAGGTAAAAGAACTTACAAACAAGACCATCCTCGGGTGGATTCGAACCACCTACAACTTCATCCATCACACAAAGGAATGAGGCGGAGCGAGGTCGGCACTGCAGGAGGACTCGATGGGTATAAGAAGAATGTGTTGTCTGTGCACAATATGTACATACCGCAATTCTAGGGTATGTAGGTGAAGCATCCCGACCCGCATTCAAGAGGTCGAGAGTTGTGCGATGTGGACACACACAAATTTCGTGTACGCGGGCAGAGGGATGGAGTATGTGTATGTGCACGGATAATGCAGTAGGTGAAATCAAATACGGAGAAATCCCAGGTCCATCCAAAATAGCTCGCCAAGACAGAACGGAAGACATGTAGATAAGGTGACACCTATAAGGCATTGAGAACCAGCGAGATCGGAGGGCAGACGCGTCGAGGATGATCTGAAGAGCCTAGCCTGTGAACCGCAAGAGCTCATCGTTGAACAGAGACTCAGTGAACCGGAAGCAGAGGAGATCAAGCCCAGCGATTGGGACGAAAGCTCCAGTGAAGAAATGAGGACGCACCACAGAGGGAACCACAGAGGAGACTAGACTAGAGAAAGCGAATAAGCGGGAAGTACTTGGTGGTTAAGGAGAAGATACCGACAAAACGATGGACTTCGTGATGGGAGGAGCAACATGTTCCTCTTGTTCCTGTAGACTGGGGAGGGACAAGCAGAAAGGCAGGATCGGAATGAAACATCTGTCCCTATGCACTACATCCGACTACTCTTTCCCTTGCATAGGTCAGGGCTGCCCCACGCACTGCAGCACCGCCAGAGCGCCGAGCACTAGACCTGCTACGGCGGTATCCCGCCCCCATCGGCCCTGAGGGTTGCACTTGCGGATTACAACGAGTTGGGCCGCGCCGTCACACTTCCACTTGCTCCCGAGGATGAGCTCAATGCCGATGCGGATGCAGACAAAGCAGACGCTGACAAACGAAGCCAGGGAGAGACTGGTCGGGGCGGCGGTGGAGGACGGAGGGTCAGTACTGGGCAGAGGGTGGAGGCGAGGAGAGAACCGGGAAAGTGAGGCACGCACGCAGGACAGAAGTGGTCACCGCACCGAGTAATTGTTCACCGCACCACAAAATAACGATACAATTGCCATCCGTCGACTATCTTCTCGCCCTTCAAGGCAAGGTCATACTGCATGACGACACACGCCGCCCAGACTCAGGAGGTCGACGGAGTAGCTGGAACCCCAATACGATTGCGGCTGCTCGCAGTGCTGCTGGTGAGGATGCTCGATGACTTGGTGCTGCTGTGGCGAGCCTTGAGGCGAATCGACCCAGCCATGAACCAACCGACGGACGGGCCAAGAAGACGGACGAAGGAAAGAGAAAGACGGTGGCGGGGCCGGAACACCGCCACTGATGTGCACGGCCGAGATCGCCGGCCATCAAATGACTTAGTCTGAGCCATATCATCCGTTTCTGGTGTGTCCGATGTACATTCCGGGCAACCACTGATCCTGCTCCGTGGAACCCTCGGTCCGACTTTGCCCGGGAACCGCGTCTGTTTGTGACTCGCTGTCCCAATAAGCACGTCCGTGCCGTGTGGACTCGCCCCGATGATGCCGTGTGCATTTGCCTCAGTGGACCGCTTGCTGAACCCGTAGAAAATCGCACTGGTGCCGGGTTTGTTTCCCCTTTGAATTGGCACTGCCTCATCTCATTCCTGCACTTCTTCTGGTCTAGATTGTTGGTCACTCAGCCATCCTGAATGCATCTCTACGTCGATCATCCGCCCGATTCCTATCGATTTGCATGGACACAATTGATTTTAGTCCAGTGATCCCATTTACGCAGGCCAAGTACCTGCGTGCAGTAGAGGTATGCCGGAGAAAAGAACACATAAAAAAAGGCAATCGTTACTGCTGCTGTGTTCTCGAACCACCGTCTCGTAAAGCACGCTCGCACCTTCTGGGAAATTTCAGGAGGGCGCTGCTTTACTACACCAAGACTTGATGGGTTGTCACCGACCACGGAGCCATCCTCGGGGTTTTTCTTTCTTTTTGGCTCCCCAAGCCTGCCTCCTCCTGCTACATTTTTGGATCTGCCTGGATTAGTTTTTACTCGAACTCGGGAGCATCTGCATGAGCTCTTTGCCGACTCCTAACGCCCCTAGAGCACCATGAGATCTTACTACTTCTGTTGATTTACCGAGCAGCACTGTTACCGGAAGCGCACAGTTCAGAATCATTGCTACAGTGCGTGCAATCTGTCCTTCTGGATTTCTCCCTCAACACACTCTGTAATTATTCATATCCCATGGTGCCACTTTCCTCGCTCTCTCGTGTTGCTACACCGCCCATCAGCACCCAGTTGAACGACTCCTCAATGCACGTTTGCACATAACTTACATCGCTTAGGGTTACTGTACTACCATGGACTTCAATGCAATCACATCCACGTTCTGTTCCAATCCTGTCTCGGGATACCAGCCCGTTGAACCGATTTCGCTCATGCGTGTTTCCTTCCCCACCCCTTTCCCTCTCGTCTCCTTCGCAATCTCGCACTTTCCCAAAGGCGCAGCCGACTGGCCATAGATGCGCAACGCAACGGGAAAGAAAAAACAGGTCTTACATGCACAGCATCCTCGGGTAGATTCGAACCACCAAATGCCTCACAATCCAGGAAGTTTTATTCGAGCAGCTGGTGGGACTGAGTTGCGTACTCCATGGGGACTTCTATGCCCATATATTTTAGGCCCAATAGGACACACAGTTAGCAAGTCGGACATGGCGATCAACCAGTCTCGAACTTCGTGGATATATTTTCAACCCGCGCACTTGACGAACGGCGGATAATTTGGAAAGGTGTACAGTAGCAACCCAGATGACCGTTTGATAATTTTCAAAAATAAAAATAAAAAGGGTTTGAAAGACATCACAAGCCCTCGGGCGGAGTCGAACCGTGGCATGTGTCTACAGTCGGACTTATTAGTGTGTGGGAGCTGCCATGCTCCACGAGGACTGGCTCGTTGGGTTACCAACCTTCATGTGTGCGAGAGCCGTCGATGGATACTCGCCCCAAGCCCACGTCAATCCTTTCCGCGGGGCTGTAATTCAAGGACTCAGACATGATTGGAATGCGAGCTACCCGCTCGTTGGGTGATCCCAGTAGTCCCAGAGGATTATGGTGAGTTTGGAATGAATTCTACAGGATCCAAACTGGGTTAAGTTGAAATTTCACTCTTGAGAGGCCCCCAGTGCATTTGAACTACCGACTCTCCCGGGGCCGCAATTGTGCCGGCTGTTCAAGGGGCAGTCACCCGGAGTGAAATTCGTGGTCCACGAGGACGTCCTAGACATCATCGATGAAAGGGGACCAGCACCTACAGTACTATAGAGCAGGGTCACCGAAGACACGAGAAGAAGAAAAAGCAGCGGGATTGTTGCAGTATTTCGTCCGGGGGATTTGGACCCGGTCACGCCAACATTCTGAATATATATGTATGAGAGCGAGTTTCTTACTTCACGAGGTCCCAATCACGGGCGGTACCCTAGTGCACCTCGATCTGAATGTAAGATCTGAATTTAGAGGTACATACCCAGCCGAGGTGACCATGTGGATGGTTCTGGGACCTCACGCTAGTCTCGTCGCAAAAATTGCAACAGGTGCGGTGAGGTCAACAAACAAGTTTTCACGCGATTCAAAAATAAAATAAATAAATAAAAAGTGGCAACTGTTGACTAATGTTGGTTCGGTGAAGACTTATTCATCAGAAAAGCTGCCTCTGCATGAGGAGATATTTGGCAGGCTAGACTCGTCTGGAGCCTGTAAGGATTGTGGCTGACCATAATACAAACAGGTTGAATTGAGATGATGTAGGCATACAGACTGGATATATCAAGTTCAACTACAAGGCTAAAAGTAATCATACAACGACAGCGCAGTGGCTGTAAGGATAAGAACAAACTGAACAGTCATGATGATATTTAAACTCCAGGATGGGGCGAGCAGTTCCGCTTCTTCAAGAGCGTAGGGGTGGTAAACACTCGGTGCTGTGAATTTGGTCAGAGATGCGAATGGTGGACACGTGCAGTGTACGCACAAGATTGATCAGGGACTGCGAAGTGACCATCATTGGTCGTGTAGATGTCCTCGTGAGCGGCATCTTCGGGCCCAGTGTCAGATGAGTCAATTAGCACATCCTGAATTGGTAAAGGGTCCCCGAGCTCAGAGCTGGCCGAATCTACAACTCGAGGTGTGAGTGATAGAATTCATAGGTTGACAAGCCAAGGCTAACCATATCCCTCATCTCTAGGTTCAGAACCCTCTTCCGTGTAAGAGTCTCCATCTGAATCCGAGTGACAATCGGCTGGATCATTTTCTTGCACTGTGAAAGCGTCACAGAAGAATTGAGACGATAATCCGGGGCTTACTGTGGGAAAATAGAGTCTCCCGATCGCAGGATACCTGAAGAAGCGGCCACTCCAACACTATAGCGACTTCCTGGCTGCAAGGATCAAACCCTTTGGCCTTCTGGAACTGGAAGATCCCGTCGTAGACGCTAGTATCCCATGAGCGTGCAAGGGCATACATTTCCACATGGATGGCCGGAAATCCCAGGTCTTCAGCGACTTCCCCGCTGAGCCGATGAACTCCCGATGGGTCGAGAGACCAATATGCTACGCAGGCAGGAATTCGAAAACATGTTGTATCCTCTGCTTGGAGCTCTGCCAAGGGGCACAAGAAGAAGTAGCCAGGAGGTAAATTGTCTGTCTGTCCACAGAGCTGAGGGTAGTAGAGAATATTATCTACGATAGCTGCAGGAAATGAACATTACAATTGCTACAGAGTGACACAGGAAATATACCAAAATCCTCGAAGCCCCTGGTTATTTCGAGGCGATTGAAAATATGGTTGGCCTGTGCCATCCAGGCCGAATCTTCGGTGTTGTCTATTCGACGGTAATATTCATTAACAACATGAGCAGAACGTATCCTGCCATTTGTGGTGTCAACTACACTGAGAGCCGGAGAAGGGAGGGAAATGCACCTGATCCAGCCATTTTCCATAATCGTGGTTCCTTCTTGGTCAAAGTTTATTCTGCCATTCATACCACTTGTCAGAATTAGAGAACCCACATGAGAGGTAATTCCTACTGATGCAGGTAGTTCTCAACAATTGGGTCCATCGTAGCCCAATCGAAATCAACTAAGAGAGAATCAAACGATGCAAGTTCCAAAGAGTTTTCATATTCCGGCCGTGACGAATAACGGATGGATCCGAGCTTCACTGAGACATTTGAGGGAACCAGCCAGCAGTGTGGGTCACACAGATACCGGTTGCAAATTTCGTGATAATCTCGCAGCGATACTGACGTGATCGTCTCCGACTCAGAAGGTGGTGTGAAAAGGGAGGTGCCAGATGGCAGGGGTCCACCGTCCACAGCGCCAAGAACAACGACATTGGTTTCAGGGGGTGTAAGATCAATGCAGAGGTGGCCGGTTGAAGAACGTATCCACGCCGTGTATTGAGTCCAGTGCTAGGCAAAGTGTGAGATTCATGGAAATCTAGAAGAGCTGAGCTACCAAAATTGTCCCGAAAAGAGGATATATATTGTTGACGTCCTGTGGAAATTGAGCTTAGAAATATGTGTTCATATAAAGGCTTTTACCATGAATTCGTGGTGCTATGAACAACTGATTCAATCGTTCATCGATGGAGTAGAATCCTGTACGTACCATGGAAGCCCACAAGAATATGGTTGAGAAATGAGAGTCACGGTGCTTCTCCACCACTTCCTTGTAAGGGATTAAATCTATCCATCATCGAAATTGTCAAGTTTTTGTGGTAACAATGAGGAAATCCTAACCATCATGAAAAACTGCAGCATGAAGATTCCTCGTTTTCACTACGCCATAAAGTTGGGCAAGATATGCATGTCTGCGACCAATTCCATCATCAGCTCATTGGAATAGCGAGATGAACACTCTCACCGAAGGTCTGAATATTGTGAGATGTACTTTCGCCATCTCTGTCAGGGAACATGAAGGCAAGATTAACCCAATGAAGCAGAAAACACACGTCTTCAGCACCATCGCCCTGGTACAATGCCACCATCATGTTTGACTTGCAACCATGGACGCGAGCAGTGTACATCTGTCGGACAGAATTTCCTCCATGTTTCCGCCACACCACATCGACTCCGCGGTGAAGACCAATTTCCTGAATCAAATTATGTGCCCGAGGGGAATTACCGGGAAGTCTGCCACGAGAGTAAGTATCTACGTGGAGGAATGTAATTCCAGCTTACCTAGAGGAGCACTGGGAGCAACTTGATGAACATGAGTCACGCTCTTGAACTTCCCACCCGCAACGACAAAGTGTTTTGCCTTGGGGAAAAAGGCGCCCGCGTATCTGCTTGCATGCTATCATGTATCGCCGGTGAGTGACGCTGGGAGCACCTACCCTTCATGGACAGAGCCATCCTCTTCAAGGCTCGATTCTGTGTCGAATTCAGGCTCAAACCGAGAGGCGTCGTCCATGGGTGGTGGTAGGAGGAAGGAGAGATGTGAGGCGCTCGAAGAGACCGCATGGCTGTGTGCTCAATTAATCACGAAAGCTGTTGTACGTAAACGCTGTGCTGAGCGTTACTGGCTTCAGATATAGAACAGATTGCTGTAAGCTGTGTGGACTAGAACTACATGCACAGACATCATCATGTTGCAGGGTAAAAGACAGATGGCCGACCAGTCATGTCCAGCGATACCACGCACCGAACAAAAATAAACAGATCAACCCTCGAGTTCCGTGCGAGCAGACAGCATCGAGCGCTTCTGAGGTCAATCACAGCTGTGCTGATATGATTATCATGAAGCTGCTTACCTGATGAAAGTGTTCAATATTTCGCCAAACTTCATCGGATCCAAGCAGATGCATTCGTGGATAGCTGTGACAAATTGTGGACGACGCTCCTTCTCGCTCTGAAAGGAATGAAATATACTATTCCATGTTCATCAACGACGGATTCTCACAAAATGCACAAGTTTGTTCAAGGGTAACACGACCCAGAGGCTGCCAGTGAGAGGAATTGTTGCTCGCCGGTCTTGAATCGGCAGATCTGACAAAGGCATCGATCTTCATCACGTTGAGAGATGCCGAAGGAGAGACGATGCAGACGAAACAGACGTCGCATATTTTCAGCAAGGCCGACGGGATTTCAAAAGGAAGTGGATAGGCATCCAAAACAGGGAAAAGATAAAGTCAAGACACGAAACCGCGGCAGGCGCGCGCGGTGGGCCCACTAACTCGCCGGTCAAAATCGACTTAATGGAATGGATGCTCGTCGTGTTCATGAAATACGGGAGCGCCAGAACAGGTGCAGCGATGAAAGGAATAAAAATAAAAGGAGCTACAACCAAGACCATGGATTCGACCCACCTGCAAAGGCGTCTGGATCAGCATACAATGCAATCAGGTGGAGCGAGTTCCGCAGGAATTAATAGGTGTGAAAGTCTGCGCACAATATGTAGGCCTCAATTCTTGGGTAGGTAGATCAAGTGCATCCCGTCCCACGTTCGAGAGTGTCCAATGTGGACCAACGAATTCCAATTCCGTGTAAGCGCAAGGATGGATGGATCGCATTGGAGTGTGCGTACGCGGGTGGATATTGGAGTATATAAATAGAGTACGACAAAGCGTCAAGCTCCATCTCGAGAATGGCTTGCAAGGGCAGAGCGGAAGACATACGACAGCTATAAGGTGCCCTGTCTCGGCGAGATCAGAGGGCAGTGGACAAAGACGGCGTCGAGGATGATCAGAGGAGCCCAGCGTTGAACAGAGACCCGTTGAATCAGAAACAGAGGGATAAAGCCCAGCCGAGTGTGAGATGTAAGCTCCAGTGGGGAAATGATCACAGAAAGAACGACAAAAAAAAAAACACTGCGGTGCGAGGAATTGCAGAAGATGGCGGTCCTTTTTAGTGGAAGCCGGCAAAGAGCGCGACTCTGTAAGAAGAAAAGAAAACTGAGACATTTTGGTCTTGCACGTAGGCTGAGATCGCCACACATCGGGAGCGGGTATAACAGTCCGAGACAAACGTCCTCTTTCCCTCGGAGACGTCAGCGCCGCACTGTGCACTCCGGCGCCGCCAGCGTGCCAAGAAATCTCCCAATGGTGGCTGCGGCATCGGCCCCGGGTCGCACTCGTAGACGTGCCGGGTGCGACGAGCTGGGCAGCGCCATAACACTCCCAAAGGTCAAGCCCGATGCCGATTTGGATGCAGATGAAGCGGACACCAACAATGATGGTGTAGATGAGGCGAAGGAGAGACTGGTTGGGGTGGCCGCAGCGGTGTGGAGCTGTTTCACGAGGGCCTGGCGGAGACGACTTCGGAGGGGCAGGCGGTCAGGCGAGACAGGAAGGAGACGGTGCGGTTATGGGCGGGGGAGCTCGGGATGGAGCGATTAGTATTGGTGGAGGGAGCGGCCAGGATTGGTCGGAGGGCAGAGGCGAGGAGAGGGCCGGGAATGGAGGCAAACACGCACATTGAACGGGACAGAAACACGCGAGACAATTGCTCGCTGCCACACAAAAATAGCAACACAATTCTCATCCGTCGATCATTTTCTCGTTGTTTAAGGAGACTTAAAGGAGGGACACACCGCATGGCGACACTGCCGCTCAGACAGGTCGGCAGGGTTTGGGGGCATTACGGTTGCTGCCGATGAGGGTGGCATTCGAGCTCGAGGGGAAATGGACCCAGCTACGAATTAATGCATGGACAGGACAAGAAGATGCACGAAGACAAAGATGGTGACGACAGGTGGCGAGGGAAAAGAGCAAGCGCCGGAACACCGCCACTGATTGTGCGGGCCCGAAATCACCGGCAATTAAATCACTCTTCCTTCCCTTTCATCGTTGGCGACAGTACTGGGCCCCCGGCTCCCTCTGTGAGTGACAGGGCAGTCAAACCATCCCCGTCTTCTGGTGCGTTGGTGTCGCCAGGACCCTGCCGCTCACACTCCTTCCTTCTTGTGTTCCTTCAGTTACAATAACAATTCGCCGCATGTTTGACAACCACCCATGTTGTTCTGTGGTCCCCTCGGTCTGATCTTTCCCGGGACCACCTCTGCATGTAACTCGATGTCGCAATAAGCAAGCTTCTGCCGTGTGGACACCGCCCCTATGTCGCCATGTGCATTTGCCGCGATCGACTGCTGGCTGAACCCCGTAAAACATCGCATTGTTGCCGGTTTTGTTTCCCCTCTTGGGCGATGCATCGTATCTTCTCACCCCATTTCATTCCTCCGCTTCTTCTGGTCTCGATTATGGAACACTCAACTATCCTATATACGCCTCTAAGGTCCATCGATCTTCTACTGCCCGATTCTCATCCACTCGCCTGGAACATTCGTTTTATTCCAGCGATCCCATTCACAAATACCAAGCACTTGCGTCCAGTGGAGGTATGTACTAGAAAAGAAAACATAGAAAAGGCAATCGTCACTCTATTACGTGCTGTGGCTCAAACCACCGTCTGCCGAAGCACGCTGGCGCCTTCTCGGGACCTCCAGTAGTGCGTTGCTTTACTCCACTAAGACTTGGCCGATGCTCATCGACTTCAGATGGCTCAGGGAAAACACTGGATGTGCCGGGACGTTGCTTTGTTTCTCCCCATACATCTTCCTAGTTTTTTTCGGCTTCTCAATACCTACCTCCTTGACCTACACTTTCGGCACTGTCGGAACTATTGTTTACTCGAACGCGGGATGGTTTGTATCCCGGCATCTGCCTGAGCTCTTCCCCTATTCGCAACGCCGCTGCAGCACCATGGGATGCTACTGCTTCTGTTGATATACAGAATAGCACTGTTACCGCAAGCGCACGGTTCATCACTGCGGTACGCGCACAATTCGTCCTTGGCTGTTTCTTCGCCCTTTTAGGGTTCCCCAACGACACCCTGCAATTTATCTCCATCCCTTGTTTCCACTTTCCCCGGGCTCTGGCGTTGCTACATCTCCCATCTACACCCTATTTAACGATTCGTCGACGCACGCTTGCACATATCTTAACTCACTTAGAGTTACCGTACCACCATGGACTGTAATGCAATGCCACAACATCCACGTTCTGTTTCGCTCCTGCCTCGGCATACCTGCCCGATGATACGATTTGGCTCATGCGTGTTTCTGTTCCCCTCCCCTCTCCTCCCGTTTCTTTCGCAATCTCGCACTTTCAAACACTGCGCGCGCCGCCGACTGGACAAATACGTACGCAATGCAACGGCGGAAAAGCAGGTTTTGCATGCACAGCGTCCTCGAGTGGAATCGAATCACTGAATGCCCCACAGTCAGGAGATCTTATTCGAGTTGCATACTCTACGAGGACTTCGGTGCCTACTAATCTATTGGCTAGCTTATCGTATGGCTGGGCACCCGGTGACTATGTGGTGATCAAGCAGTCGCGAATTTCATGTACGTATTTCACTTCGTCTCGCGCATCTATTAGATACGCGAGACGAAGTGATTGTCATTCGTTATGAACGAACGACGATGAATTTGGAAAGGCATCGGAAGTTAAGGTGTAAAGTAGCACCCAGAAGACCGTTTGATCAGTTTCCAAAGAAGACAAACGATTTGAAACAGATGACATGCCTTTGGCCAGGAGCGCACTTGCGCAATTCGTCTACACTCGGCCACATTAGTTCCAACCCTTGTGACTGGGACAATATTCGCCCATACCCATGTCAATCCTTTGGGTGTAGTCAGAGTTCAAGGACTCAGGTATAACTGCAATGCGAGTTACTCGCTCGCAGGGGGAAGCAAGCATTTCCAGAGGATTCCGGTGAGTTCGGAATGATTTCTGCGCTCTCCAAAATGGTTAAAGATTAAATTTCACTCTTGAAAGTCCTCGGGGGTTCATTCGAACCACCGACTGAATTGTGCCGGATGTTCCAGGGTCCTTGGCCCCCAGTCAACTTCATGTTCCACGAGGATCTCCTGTACATAATCGGTGAGCGGGTACAGTCAACAAAGAAACCAGGAGAAAAAAGCAGCCGGCCCCATCACAGGCGGTACCCGGATACAAGTTATAATAGATGCGATTCAAGAAGAAAAGGAAGAAGACGAAAAGGCCAACTGTTGATTCAGTGGAGACTTATTCACCAGAACCGCTGCATCTGCACGCGGAGTGTATTTGGCAACCTGGAGTCTCCAAGAAACCTTGCTGGCCATAATACAAAACAGGTTCAATTGAGATGATGTAGGCATACAGACTGGATATATTGAGTTCAACTACAAGGTTAAAAGTAATCATAAAACGAGAGTGCAGTGGCCGTAAGGATAAGAACAAACTGAACATTCATGACGATATTTAAACTCCAGGATGGGGCGAGCAGTTCTGCTTCTTCAAGAGCGCAGCGCTGGTAGCAACTCGCATCTAAAATTATAATGAGAAGGCGTGAAGGATGGACTCGTTGATCGGTATACACACCAGATTCGTCGAGAAATTGAGAGGGACATTCATTAGCGGCGGGGCGATCGTCGTGCTTGGAAGTGTGATCCACTGCATCACAGAAGACAGAATCAATATCCCCCTCCTCAATTGGCAAAGCATCCCCGAGTTCGGAGCTGGCTGAATCTACACCTCAAGTTATGAACCATAGAATTCATGATTTAGCAAGCCCAGGCACACCATATTGCTCATCTCCAAATTCAGAGCCCTCTTGGATATACGAGTCTCCATCTGAGTCCGAGTAGCCATCACCGTCGTCACTTCGTTGAACAGTCAAACCGTGAGATAAATCGGCATATCTAAAGCTCAATGTGCGTACGATGTGCAAACAGAGTCTCCCGATCGCAGGACACCTGAAGAAGCGGCCACCCCAACTCTATGGCGACTTCCTGGCTGTAAGGATCAAAGCCTTTGCATTCATGGAACTGGCAGATCCCGTCGTAGACACTGGCATCCCATGACAATAGGTGGACCATCATTTTGAAGTCGATGGCTGGAAAGCCCAAGTCTTCTGCTGTCTCATGACTCAGCCGGCGACCTCCAGAGGGGTCAAGAGACCAATATGCTCCGCAGTCAGGAATTCGGAAGCATGTCAGGTCCTCCGCTCGGAGCTCGGCGAAGGGGCACAAAAAGAGGTAGCCGAAAAATAAATTATCTGTTGGTCCAAAAAGCCTGAGACAGTAATCGATACCACGTATTGATACTGGAAAAAAAATCAACATCACAATTGCTACTGCGTGAAACCGGAAATATACCAAAATCCTCGAAGCCCCTGGTTATTTGGAAACGATTAAAAATATCATTGGCCTGTGCAAGCCAGGCTGAAGGTTCAATGTTCATTATTCGACGGCGATGTTCATTCACAACAGCAGCAGAACGTATCCTGTCATTTGTGGTGTCAACCACACTGAGACGAGAAGGAAATGAACTGCACCTGATCCAGCCATTTGCCATAATTTTGGTCCCCTCTTGGTCAGAGTTAATTCTGTCGTTCATGACTCTCTTCAGAATGAGAGAACCCATATGAGGATGGAACCTACGGAGGCCAGTAATTCTCGACAATCGGATCCATCGTAGCCCAACCACGATCATTTATGCTACAATCAGATGAAGCAACTTCCAAGGAGCCCTCATATTTTGTGCCCGATGAATAACGGATGGACCCCAGTTTCACTGAGACTTTCGGAGAAACCGACCAGTACTGCGGCAACCTTCGCAAGTGCCAATCACAAATTTCGTGATAGTCTCGCAGCGACATTGACATGATCATTTCCGATTCAGAAGGTGGTGTAAGAAGGGAAATGCCAGATGGCAAAGGTCCGCTGTCCACATAACCAAGTGCAACTGCATTGGTTTCCGGTGGTGTAAGATCAATGCAGAGGTGGCTGGTTGAAGAACGCATCCACACTGTGTACTCTGTCCATTCCTAGGCAAAGAATGAGATAGAAAGAAATCTGAGAATGTTGATTCACCAGATTTCTTCCGGAAAGAGAGGATATATAGTGGTTAACATCCTGCGAAAACTGAGTCAAAAAATGTGCAACAACATTAATGTTTTTACCATGAATTCTCGGTTCTGTGAACAATTGAATTCAATCGTTGGCATTTGAAAGTGGAATGCTGGACATACTATGCATCCCCACAAGAATATGATTCTGAAATGAGAGTCGCGGTGCTTCTCCAGCAGTTCTGTGTGTGGTATCAAGTCTATACGGCGTCGAAATTGTTAGAGTGTGTTTTTGGGCTTAACCAGGAGAGCTTCCAACCGTCATGAAACACGACAGCATGTAGGTCTGCTGTGCGCACTATCCCATAAAGTTGAGGGAGGTACGGATGTCTGCGACATAGACGATCATCATTCAATCAGAATTGTAACAAGGATCCACTGACCGAAGTTTTGAATATCGCGAGACATCCTCCCTCCATAGCTGTGAAGGGCAATGAAGACAAGATCAGGACAAGAATATTCAAAATGCACCTCTTCAGCGCCACCTCCTTGGTACAATGCTCCCACCATTTTGGACTTGGAGCCATGAATCTGGGCAGAATACATTCTTCGGACGGAATTTTGACCATGCCCGTGGCGCACCACACCGGCGCTGCGGTGATGCCCTATTTCCTGAAGCAAATTTAGGTCTCCCAAGGGAATTGTTCGAAAGTCTGTCAAGAGGCTAAGTATGCCGGAGGAGTGAATGTGTTCCGGTGCACGAGGAGGAGCATTGGGAGCAGCATGATGAACGTGCGTCACACTCTTGAAATTCCCGCCGGCCACAACAAACTGCTTTGCCTTAGGGAAAAAGGCGCCCGCGTATCTGCATTGTGTGCTATTAGATACTGCCACCGAGCAACGCTGGGAGCGCCTACGGCACGAAGGAGGAACCATCCTCTTCAAGGCTCGATTCTGTGTCGAATTCAGGATCAAATTGAGAATTGTCGTCCATGGGTGGTGGTCGGAGGAAGGAGAGATGCGAGGCGCTCGAAGAGACTGCATCGCTGTGTGCTCAATTAATCACGAAAGCTGTTGTGACGTAAAACGCTGTACTGAGCGTCTACTGGTCTTCACATATAGAACAGATTGCTGTAAGCTTTATGGATCGCATTAGATGGATAGACATTGATCATGATGCTGGGCAAAATAACAGACGGCCGAAAAATTATGTCCACACTCCAGCGATACCTCGCACAGAAGAAGAGTGAGCCGATCAAACTCAGGCTCCCGTGCGAGAAGACAGCATCGAGTGATTCCGCAGTAGCCACAATCTTGGAGTTCAAGGATGAGTAAACGGCAGGGTGGGTAGCCATTCGGTGGCCATCAAGTCGAGAAGCAGACGTTGTGGCTGTTTCTTGGGCTGTCTGCGGCTGCAGTCACTCAGATCAACAGGCTTAAGATTGCAAGAAAATGATTCTTGCTTTCATCCTGTCATTTTTCCCTACAGCAGCAAGACTTGGGTTCCTAAAATCTGACATTTTCACAGTCTCCTCCCCCGGAGCCGACTCCGGTTACAAATTTAAAAAACGCAACACTTTGTAAGAAAATAATCTGCGAATCCGTCGGTTATGATTAAATGGCTGGTCGGTTGTGCAACATCTACCATAGAGATGCATGCTGACGGTCAGAGACCCGAGCCTTGAAGCGAGATATGCGGCGTGAGAGCTGATGCAGACGTCGCATGTTTACAGTAAGGCCGGCAAGTTATTCTTATTTTTATTTGCATGATATGCGCAGAGGACATCGACGAGACATGAAACCGCTGGGGGGTCCACTCAAATTCTTGCGGCTCAAAGGTCGAGATAGGACACATGAGTGCTGAGTGGCATGAAATACGGAACGGGCGCAGCGATAAAAGGAGGAAAATACAACATAAAAAATCACATAACCGTGTCCTTCGGCGGTTTCGAACCATCTCATCACACAAAGCAGTGAGGTGGAGCAAGTTCCGCCGTCTAGGAGGACTTGATGGGTATGAGAGTTCGTCTACAATAGGAACATGCCGCAATTCCAAGGAGGGTGGATGAAAAGCCCATCCCGCATTCAAGAGTCAGGCACCAGCAAATTCCATGTACGCAACGTGTGCGAACGGACGGCATTGGAGTATGTATATGAGTAGAGTAGGAAAATATCCCAGACCCTTAGGCACCTCCGAAATGATTTGCGAAGACACCATGTTCAGAAAAGCTTGCGATAGGAGAGCTGAGAACAAGATACATCAAGATCCGTAAGGCGCTGAAGACCAGCGAGATCCGAAATCAGAGGTAGAACTGAAATCGGGGAAGATTGAGGAGCCTTCCAGCGGTGAGCAGCAAGAGCTGATCGTTGAACAGAGACTCGTTGGATCAGAAGCATAGAAGATTTTAAGCAGCAGAGTTTGGGACGAAAGCTCCAGTGGGGAATGAGGGCGTGTCATAGAAAGAACAACAGAGGAGAAAAAATTATAGCGCAAGAAATGGCGGACGCGATAAGATGGAGGTGCTTGTTGGTCAAAAAGAAGACGTCGGCAAAGAGCGAAACTCCGGGAGAGGCAATAGAGACGGAGGATAGACATGTTGGTCTTGTGCATGTAGGGAGGGACAGGCAGAAAGGTCAGGATTGGAGTGAGATGTCCGCGGTCCGCGACAAGCGGCCTCGTAGATCGTACTCGCGGGTGCCAACGAGTGAGCGCTGCCATCCTACTTGCTGCCGAGGTTGAGCCCGACACCGGTGCGGATGCAGACAAAGCAGACGCCGGCGACGAGGGCGTAAAGGAAGTGAAGGAGAGACTGGTCAGCGTGGAGTGGAGGGTAGAGGGATGGAAGTGCGTAAAGAGGGAAGGGAATCGGGAAAGCGAGGCAAACACACTTACATTGAAAATGGCACAGAAACAGTCCACTTCACCGGGGTAGTCGTGTGCCACAAAGAACAATACAATTCCCATCCGTTGATCAGTTGCTCATTCTTCAAGGAAGGGGCGACACACTGCATGACGAGTGCTGCCGCTCGGAGTGCCGGTAGTGAGGGTGGCGCTCCAAGACTTGGTGCCGCTGTGGGCCGATCTCGAGGTGAATTGACTCTGTTATGAGTCAATCCATGGACAGGAAAAAAGACGCACGAAAGAAAGAGAAAGGGTGGCGAAGGCAAGACGCTGGAACACCGCCACTGATGCGCGTCGCCCGAGATCACCGGCGATCAAATGATTGAACTCTCTCTCTAGACTCTTTATTCTTTCCATTCATCGTTCTGGCGAGTACTGCCCCCCCCCCCCTGAGTGACAGTCCACAGCCAAATCACCGGTCTTCTGGTGCGTCGGTGTCGCCCTGGTCAATCCGACTCTAGCCTCGGTCCTGCCCAATCCTGCCGCTCACACCAGAGTTAGCCGAGTGGCGTGCCAAAGTGGCTTCCGCCGCTTAGCGGAGTTTAAATTGGCTGGGCTTGCGGCGTGGCGTGGCTTGTGCTCGGCTACACTATACCTTCCCACTGCAACTAGTCCGTCCATTTCTCAATATTGCTGCACTGCGAGCGTCCCACTTCTGTATTGCTGTGTCCACAACACCCGGATCCACCTCGCTGCCATCATTGATCGCACTGGCAACTTTTGAACCAGCGATCTCGCGGTTGTTGAAACGTCGCATGACTTCCCAACCAAGCCATTTCGTTGTTTACTATCTGCTTCCCCATATTCACCACTGTGTCGGCGGCACAATACCCAGATCGGTCATCGACCACATCACTGTCGAACTGTTGACTGCTTGTTGCACTAGACCCCACCGAACCGCCTCGTCGAAGTCTGGATCACCTATCCAGCAATCCTGTGTTTCCTTCTGCCTGGTTAAAACATTCAACTGCACTGCATACCGGAGAGCGAATGGAACGCACCGACAGCGATGGGATGATTTCAACTTTGGGACCCGCCGAAGATCCTAGATCGTTGCCTTGCCGAGAAAGTTTGCAATCCCTTATGTATCTTCGTAACTCATAAGCCATTTGCGTAGGCACACGCCATTATGTAAAATGCCCGCCGGTTTGCTCAAGTCACGCCTCAGCTGCAATTTTATTGCCAACATCAAAGTTCAAGTTCAAGCCACTACTGTTGCGGAATGGCTTGCTCAAGCCTATTACCCTGAAAACTGTCGTTTTTAAGCATTATCTATCGGTTAAACACTGAAATAAGCAGGTTTGCATCTGGGGTATGCGTTGTAAGTCGGCTGGTGCAGGCGCACCGGCAGTGATGTGGAATCATAGCATTAATGAGCAGAAATATCAGTGAAAATTCCAAGCCAATAAATGCAATACTTGCAATATGCATGGTGTTACCTCAGAGAGATCGAAAATTATATCTAAAAGTGTGTTTGAGATGTACTTCATTCCGGCGAACCACGCCCACGCCCGTTTGATGGCATCAGACAAAAATGGCTTGTGATGCCAATTTGCCTGTTCAACTTCGTACAACCCGGCGTCGATTCATTAATATATTGCTGTAACATGCTAGGATAAAGTGAGTTACAGATGCCTACAATAATATTGACCTCATTACAATGCGAACTACTCGGCTTTTCGTCACAAGCCGTGCCCACGCCCAATTTGATGGCATCAGGCAGAATGGCTTGCGCAAGCCACTTTGTTGGCGAAGAAAAAGGACAGATTCCGGGCACATCCTAGGCCTGAGAATACCTCAGAACATTTGAATATGTTCATTGGGACAGTTTATATGAAAGAATTGAGTCTTTATGGTCATTTGGTTGATCGCAGTCAGGACTGTACTACAACCAATGCCAACTACCAAGACCCACCACTCAAAATGGCTGTCCAGAGGCTTTCTTCAACTCAATTAGAGTACATTTCTGGAACGAATCCGTCCAAATTTCGGTTTGAGGCACTTGGATACTTGTGGTTCAAGAATTCGGGTGAGTTGAACACTGTTTTGCGAATATCGTTGCAGGGTGGACAATTCTTCCATTATTTTCAGTACAGGTGTATGCTCAGAAGTATAGTCTATCGGTAAAGGGTCACAAGCCCGCTGGCTTGCATGTCGGGCATGAGTTGCTCTCATCATATCTGCCGACGACGACGAGCATTCCCCGAATATCGAAATTATGTGACAATTGATGTCTTATATACCTGCAGGGGACTAAAGGGAACTTATCTGCCACACAAGAAATAATGCTAGGGTTCTAGATGAGGCACAGTGAGCACAAGCCATTTCTGCTGATGGTAGGCTGGCGGAATGGCTTGCCAAGCCGACAAAATGGCTTGCAAGCCGAAATGCCGGGCGTGGGCGTGTGATGCTACCAAAATCCACGCCCACGCCCGAAACAAGCCATTTGGCGCGGGCGCAAGCCACTTTTGCAAGCCAAAAAGTTAACTCTCCTGCTCACACTCATCGGCACTCGTTCTTGAGTCGTTCAGTGCACATTGTGAAGTATCCTTTACAATAACAATTCGCTACACTACTGGCGACCACTCAGCGTGTTCCGTGCCACCCTCGGTCCGACTTTTACCGGGACCCCTCTGTACTGTATGCAACTCGCTGTCGCAATAAGCTCCCAATGTTGCCGTGTAAATTTGTCTCAGTGGACTACTTACTGAACCCCATAAAACATCATACTGGTGCTGGGTTTGTTTTCCCTCTTGGTCGATGCCTCATATCCTCTCGCCCCATTTTATTTCGTGTTTCATCTGGTCTACTTGGATTATTGGTCACTCAGCCATCCTACAGACATTTCTACTGTTCTCTATTCTCTTTGATCACCCTCTTCTGATCGACTCTCACCAACACAATTGTTTTATTACAGCGATCCTATTCACGCAGACCAAGTACTTGCATCCAGTGGACGCATGCACAAGAAAGGAAAGGGGCATTGTCGCTCTATTACGTGCTGTGGGCTCAAACCACCGTCTCCCGGAGCACACTCGCGCTTTCTCGGGAGGGGGCTGCTTTACTCAGTCTCCACCAGGACCTGGATGAAGGCCACCGACTTCGGATCTCTCGATGTGCCGGGCTCCTTGCTTTTCTTTTGCATCCATCTTCCTAGTTCTTTTGGTTCGGCTCCTCAATACCTACCCTTCCATCTACATTTTCGGATCTGTCTGGATTAGATGTTATCCGAGCTCGGCATCATTTTCCGGCCAGCATCTGGCTGAGTTCTTCCGCTACTCTTTCGGCGACTCTTACCGCCGATGTTACTACTCCGTTAATGTACCGATCCGTACCGTTACATGGCAGTACTCGATCTGTCCTTGGCTATTTCTCCCACCAGGGGTTCCCCATCTACATACCGTGCAAAATACGTATTTATTTCGTGTTGCGACTTCTTGCACGCCCTCCTGTTGCTACACCCTATTGAGCGACTCGTCGGTGCACGTGGGCACATAAATTACCTCGCTTAGAAATACTGCTCCTGCCACGGGATACCTGCCCGATGAAGTGTTCATTCATGCGTGTTTCTGTTCCCCTCCACTCTTCCTCCCGTTGCCTTCGCAATCTCGCACTTTCCTAACAGGCGCCGCTCACTGGTGAGTCAGGCGCGCAACGCAACGGGAAAAAAGTCCTGTATGCACAGCTCGGGTGGATGCGAACCACCGAAGATCCTACAATCCAGGAAATGATACTCCCGCAACTGATGGGACTGAGTTGCTTACTCCACGAGGACTTCTATGCCTATTCATTTTAGGTCTGATAGCGTATAGCTGGGCAGCCGGTTAACGACTTGGGCATGATCAAGTGGTCTCGAATTTCAGGTGCGTATTTATTCAACTTCATCCCGCGCATTTAACGAACGACGGATAATTTGGAAGTGCATCGGAAACTAAGAGGTGTACAATAGCACCCAGACAACCGTTTGATAGAAGAAAAAAAGGATATGAAAGAAACTGCACGCCCTCGGGCGGAGTCGAACCTCGGAATGTGTCTGCCTCGTCAGGGATCTGCCCGGTTCTGTGGGGACTTGCTCGTTGGATTACCAACCTTCGTGACTGGAAGCGCTGTCAATGAATATTTACCTCATACCCATGTCAACCTTTCGGTGTAGTCAGATTTCAAGGACTCAGACATTACTGAGTTACCCGCTCGCTGGGTGATCCCACCTTTCCCAGAGGATTAGGGTGAGTTCGGAATGAACTCTAATTGAGACTACTTCAGTGAATTCGAACCACCGAACCTCCCGGACTTGTGCCGGCTGGTCATGGGGCAGTCGCCCAGATTGGACTTTGTGTTCCACGAGGACGTCCTGTACCTAATCGATGAGAGGGTACAAGCACCTACTGTAGAGCAGGGTCAACAAAGAGACGAGAAGAAAAAAGCAGCGGGACCGTTGCGGGGCGGAATTGAACACGATCACACCCACATTCTGAATGCGGCTGACTTGATATATTATATGGGGGTTTCTTACCTCACGAGGAATTGTATGTTACCAATCACAGGCGGTCCCGCAGTGCACATCGATCCGAATTTCGGAGTACATTCCCAACTGAGGTGACCAGCAGACATGCGGATAATTCTGGGAATTCACTCTAGCAGAATCGCAGAATTGCAGCAGGTTAACTCACTGAAGAATTATTCCCCAGCAAACATGCATCTGCACGCGGAGTATATTTGGCAACCTAGACAAGAAACGTGGCTGACCATGATACAAACAGGTTGAATGCAGATGATTTATGCATACAAATCAGATATTTGAGATTGGCTCAACTACATGGGTAAATGTAATCATACAGCGAGAGTGCAGTGGCGACAAGGATGAGAACAAACTGTACAGCCATGACAATATTTAAACTCCGGGATGCGGCGAGCAGTTCCGCTTCTTCAAAAGGGCTGCACTGGTAGCCACTCGCAACTGGAATTATAATCTGAGGGGTGAAGGATGGACTCGTTGATCGGTATACACACCAGATTTGTCGAGAACTTGAGAGGGACCCTTATTAGCTGTGAGGATGTCGTCGTGCCTGGAAGTGTGATCCATTGCATCACAAAATATAAATTCAAAATCCCCCTCGATTGGCAAAGCATCCCCGAATTCGGAGCTGGCTGAATCTACACTCAAGTTATGGACGACAGAATTAATAGCTTAATAACCCTGCGCACCATATTGCTCATCTCCGGATTCAGAACCGTCTTCCGGGTAAGGGACTCCTTCTGGTTCTGAATAGCAAGCATTTGGGTCATTTTGTTTCACTGTCAAGGTGTCAGACAAATTAGTATGGTACTTGCTCCGGGCTTACTATGAGCGAACAGAGTCTCCCGATCGCAAGACAGCTGGAAAGGCAGACACCCCAACTCTTGGGAGACCTCTTGGCTGTAAGGATCGAAGCCTTTGGCTTCATGGAACTGGCGGATCCCATCGTAGACGCTAGTATCCCATGAGCATACAAGGGCATACATTTCCACATGGATAGCAGGAAATCCCAGCTCTTCTGCCACCTCCCCGCTGAGCCGGTCAACTCCCGATGGCTCGAGGGACCAGTATGCTATGGAGGCAGGAATTCGAAAGCATGTTGTATCCTCTGCTTGGAGCTCTGCCAAGGGGCACAAGAAGAGGTAGCCATGAGGTAAATTGTCTGTCGGTCCAGAAAGCTGAAGGCAGTAGTCGACGCCATCTACCAAAGCTGAGGGAAATGAACATTACAATTGCTGCTGCAAGAAACAGGAAATATACCAAAATTCTTGAAGCCATTGGTTAATTGGAAACTATTGAAAATATCATTAGCCTGTGCCAGCCAGCTGGGAGCCTCGGTGTTGTATATTCGACGGTGATATTCATTCACAACAGCAGAACATACCCTGTAATTTGTGTTGTCAACCACACTGAGAGAACAATGAAAGGAAGTGCACCTGATCCAGCCATTCGCCATAACTGAAGTCCCCTCTTGGTCGCAGTTTATTCTGCCGTTCATATCACTGCTCAGCATGAGAGAACCAACACGAGGATTGAACCTACGGATGCAAGTAATTCTCGACAATTGGGTCCATCGTAGCCCAACCATAGTCATCTATGCTAAAATCAGATAAAGCAACTTCCAAAGAGTCCTCATATTCCGGCCCCGATGAATAACGGATGGACCCGATCTTCACAGATACATTTGTGGTAACCGACCAAATGTGCCACCTGCGTAGATACCAGTCACAAATGTCGTGATAATCTTCGAGCAATATTGACATTATCATTTCCGGTTCAGAAGGGGGTCTAAAGAGGGAGGTGCCAGATGGCAGGGGTCCACCGTCCACACCGCGAAAATCAACAGCATCGGTTTCTGGGGGTGCAAGATCAATGCACAGGTGACCAGTTGAGGACCGTATCCACATCCTGTACTCAGTCCAGTGCTAGGCAAAGTATGAGATAGAACGACATCTGGGAGTGTTGATTTACCAATTTTCTCCCCGACAGCGAGGCAATATATTTTTTGACGTCCTGTGAAAACTGAGCCCCGAGATGTGTCTTAATATAAATAATCTTACTGTGAATTCTCGGTTCTGAACAATTGAATTCAATCGTTGGCGGTCGAAAGTGGAATGCTGCACATACTATGCACCCCCACAAGAATATGGTTGTGAGATGAGAGTCATGGTGCTTCTCGACCACTTCTGTGTATGGGATTAAATCTATTCCAGAAATTATCAGATTTTGCATTAACAATGGGGAAATCCTGACCATCGTGGAAAACTGCTGCATGCAGATTTGCGGTGTTCACTACCCCATAAAGTTGGGCAAGATATGCGTGTCTGAGACGAAGTCCATGGTTATTTTATCAAAATAGTGGCACGAATGGTCTCACCGAAGGGCTGAGTATCGTGAGATGTACTTCCGCCATCTCTGTGAGGGCCAATGAAGACAGGATTAGCTCGAGAAAACAGAAAACCCACGTCTTCAGCACCGTTACCCTGGTACAATGCCACCGTCATGTTTGATTTGCAGCCATGAACGCGAGCAGTGTACATCCTTCGGACAGAATTGCCTCCATTTTTCCGCTGCCCCACATTGGCTCCGCTGTGAAGCCCTATTTCCTGAAGCAAATTTATGTGCCCGAGGGGAATTATCGGAAAGTCTGCCGCGAGGGTAAGTATCTCTGTGGAGAGAATGTATTCCAGGTTACCTGGAGGAGCACTGGGAGCAGCCTGATGCACACTCTTAAACTTCCCGCCTGCCACGACAAAGTGCTTTGCCTTGGGGGAAAAGGCGCCGGTGTATCTACAATGTGTGCTGTTAGATGTCAGTGAGTAATGGCCGGCGCACGTACTGCTCTGGCGAATAGCCATCTCCGTCAAGGCTCAAGTCGGTGTCGAATTCGGGCACAAATTGAGGGGCCTCATCCATGGGTGGTGGTGGGAGGAAAGAGAGATGTTAAGCGCTCAAAGAGCATGCGCAGGATGGCTGTGCAAAAGATGTCATGATGTGGAAGGCTGTTCTGAACTTCTAATCGTCCTCAAATATAGAAACACACGACTGTATGGCCAAGGCTGGACCTTGATAGTGTACACGGAGAATGGGCATTGACCATAGCACTCCAAGTGTGCAACGACGGATTCAGGTGCAGAACTGGAGAAGGCCTCGGTGGGAGAAACCTAAAAAGAACGTGCATCTGGCATCAATTGCGTTGCGTGTACCTGTGGATCAGATTGCGAAATGAGCAACCTACGAGAGCCGTGCGGGAGCACAAATTCCGTGGTAGAAGCGAACAAAGTCAAAGACTACGAGGCAATCCAGTTGAGAAAGAACCCATGTCCTTCGTTCTAATGACAGATCACCGCAGGCAAGGCACCAGATATGGAAGCCGACACCGATTGACATGCCTGCAATTTGAACAACAAGAGACCGGCGGCAGGTAAGGAGTTCCAGCAGGATGGACGAATGGAGGTGAAGGTAGGGATAAGCTACATCGTAAAGAAAAAAAATAGGGAATCTTCGAGCCTACTTACGGGTCAATAAAGGTGAGGGACGACGCAGACAAAATAGATGTCCCATATTTACAGCAAGGCCGGCAATATCTTTCTATAAAAAAAACCTCGCCGACGGAAAAGCCGATAGGCACGCAAACAAAGAAACTGCGAAGATTTGACATCGCGGGGCCCAGACGAGGAAAATACAAAATAAAACCAAAAGATAGCCTAAACACAAGAACATGTGCTCGTGTGCATTCGAACCGCAGACAACTATGTCCAGATCGTCACATAAAGCAACGAAGCAGAACGAGTTCTACACTCAGGAGGACTTGACAGGTATGAAAGTCTGCGCACAAGATGTAGACCTCAATTCTTGGGTAGGTAGATGAAGTCCATCCCGGCCCGCATTCAAGAGTTCGATAGTTCAAGAGTCGTGCAATGCAGACATCAATAAATTGCGTGTACGAGTGCGGATGGATGACATTGGAGTATGGGTATGCACGCGGAGATAAGTGTATATGGACAGAGTACAAAAAAACCTCAAGTCCATCTGGAGAATGGCTTGTGACGGCAGAGCGGAAGACGTACAGATACGTCTACAGCGTCCCAGCGAGACCAGAGGGCAGACGCATCGAGGATGATAGCAACCTAGCGCAGCGCAAGCCTGTGAACAGCAAGAACCCATCGTTGAACAGAGACTTGATGAACCAGAAGCAGGGGAGATAAAGCCCGGCATAGTTTGAGACGCAATCTCCACGAGGAATCAGCGCAGCGCACAAAAAGAACAATAAAAGAGCAAAGACTGCGGCGCGAGAAATGGTGTAAGCTGGACGCACCTGGTAGTTGCGAAGACTCACGCAGCAGAGCGCGAGACTCTGCGAGAAGAAAGGAAAACACAGTATCGAAATGTTGTCTTGTGCATGAAGGCTGGGGATCACCGCAACGGAGCAGGGATTACGGTCCGGAGGAGACTTTTTCCCTGGTATATGTCGGCGCCACACTACGCACTACAACGCCGCCAGCACGCTAAGCAATCTCCCAACGGCAGCAGTGGCAGCGGTCCCGGGTCGCACTCGCAGATGTGCCGGGTGCCAACGAGCGGGCCAGCGCCATCACACTCTGCCCTGCTTCGGAGGTTGAGTACCCCACCGATGCGGATGTAGATCAAGCGGACAAATGAAGCGGAGGAGAGACTGGTTGGGGTGGCTGCGGCGGCACAGGAAGGCTCTACGAGGGCCACGGCAGAGCTGACCTTGGAGGAGCAGGCGCTGAGGCGGGACAGGAAGGAGGTGGTGTAGTTATGGGCTGGGGAGCTCAGGAGGGAGCGATTATCTGGTGGGGTGGAGGGTAGATGCGAGGAAGTGTGAGGAGGGAATTGAGGAGGGGAGGACGGAAGATGAGGCAAGTACGCACTTGGACGGGACAGAAGCAGTCCAACGCAGTGAGGCAGTTGTTTACTGCACCCCAAAATAACGATACATTTCCCACCAGTCAATTGTATGCTCGTTCTTTAAGGAAGGTCACACTGCATGACGACACATGCTGCTCAGACTCAGGAGGTCAACGGAGTAGCTGGAACTCCCAATACGATTGCGGCTGCTCGCAGTGCTGCCGGCGAGGATGCTCGACGACTTTGGTGCTTTTGGTGCTGCTGTGGGCCGAGCTCGAAGTGATTTAGCTTTCTTCTACATCAATCCAGGGACGAGAAACACACGAAGAAAAAAGAGAAAAGGCAACGCGAGGGTTGGCGTTAAGAGCAAGTGCCGGAACACCTCCACTGATGTGCGCGGCCGAGATCGCCGGCGATCAAATGACTCTCCGAGTGTTAGTCTGAGCCAGATCATCCGTTTTCTGGTGTGTCCAATGTACATTCCGGGCAACCACTCATCCTGCTCCGTGGAACCCTCGGTCCGACTTTGCCCGGGAACCATGTCTGTTTGTGACTCGCTGTCCCAATAAGCACGTCCGTACCGTGTGGACTCCACGATGATGTCGTGTGCATTTGCCTCGGTGGACTGCTTGCTGAACCCCGTAAAACATCGCACTGGTGCCGGGTTTGTTTCCCCATTTTGAATTGGTGTTGCCTCGTATTTGTCTCATTTCATTCCTGCACTTCTTCTGGTCTAGATTGCTGGTCACTCAGCCATTCTGAATGCATCTCTACATCGATCATCCGCCCGATTCCTATTGATTTGCCTGGACACAATTGATTTTGGTCCAGTGATCCTATTTACGCAGGCCAAGTACTTGCGTCCAGTAGAGGTATGCCCAAGAAAAGAACACATAAAAAAAGGCAGCCGTTACTCTATTCCGTGCTGCTGTGTTCTCGAACCACCGTCTCCCAAAGCACGCTCGCACCTTCTCGGGAAATTTCAGGAGGGCGCTGCTTTACCAAACCAAGACTTGACGGGTGGTCACCAACCCCGGAGCCATCCTGGATCTGCCACAATCTTTGCTTTCTGTCTGCTCGGGGTTTTTTTTGGCTCCTCAAGACCTGCCTCCTCCTGCTACATTTTCGGATCTGCCTGGATTAGTTTTTACTCGAACTCGGGAGCATCTGCATGAGCTCTTTGCCGATGATACGCTGACGGTGCGTCTGAGAGCGCGAGCTGATAAATAAAATACCAGGCTCAAAACTCCGCGGACCGTAAGACTAAATGTGTGCAAGTGGGCCAATCCAAGCTCAGATCTTGACTGGTAGGAGATGGGGGGAAAGGGATGCAGAGGGGAATGCGATATATTCGCAGCGAGACGGCGAGCAGAGACGGGGATGATAAAACATAGCGCGAGGAATACGAAGTGGACGACGAGGGACAATACAAAGGTGTTGACAGAGGCGAGCATGAGCAACGACGAGGACTCAAGGCAACATACGTGATCGGAGGCGAAAGAATAACATAAAACTGTCTGTAAAGTAATATACAGGGTGCAATATATATAGTGGGTAAGACAATAAAGGAGTAAAGGGGAAGCCCTTGAGGCTATACGAATCAGGGGGAGGCGTCGGAGCGATATTGATTCCGAGACAACAAATATGATTTGCGGGCTGTGCTCGCGGAAACAAAATAAATCCGTTCGGATGTCAACAGATCGGGATATTCCGTGATCAGCGACAGGTAATGCTCATCACCGACTCCTAACGCCCTTAAAACACCATGAGATCCTACCACTTCTGTTGATTTACCGAGCAGCACTGTTACCGGAAGCGCGCAGTTCAGAATCATTGCTGCGGTGCGTGCACAATCTGTCCTTCTCGGTTTCTCCCTCGACACACTCTGCAATTATTCATATCCCATGGTGCCACTTCCCTCGTCCTCTCGTGTTGCTACACCGTCCATCAACACCCTATTTAACGACCTGTCTACACATGTTTGCACATACCTTCCCTCGCTTAGAATTAGTGTACCACCATGGACTGCAATGCAATCACATTCACATTCTGTTCCGATCCTGCCTCGGCATGCCTGCCCACTGAAGCGTTTACTCATGCGTGTTTCCTTTCCCCACCACTTTCCCTCTCCTCTCCCTCGCAATCTCGCACTTTCCCATAGGCGCCACCGACTGGCCATAGATGCGCAACGCAACGGGAAAAGGAAAAGGAGGTCTTGCATATACAGCGTCCTCGGGTGGATTCGAACCACTTAATATCCTACAGTCCAAGGAATCTTATTCGAGCAGCTGGTGGACTGAGTTTCGTACTCCACGGGGATTTCTATGCCTATTTATTTTAGGCCAGATAGCGTGTCCTGGACACCCGGGTAGCAGGTTGGACATGGCGATCAAGCAGTCTCGAACTTCGTGGACACATTTAACGAACGAGGAATAATGTGGAAAGCTGGGGGGTGTAGAGTAGCACCCAGACAGCCGTTTGACCAGTTTTAAAAAATACAAGTGGCTAACGCGCTTCGCGGGCCGCCATCCACTTTCTAAACATGGATGCGGTGAAATAACAAGCGGTTCCACGAAGGTTTCCCAAGCCGCGTGCGGCTCGTCGGGCCGCCGGCACCGAGTACAATGCTCCTCTTTATCAAACTAAGCATGTTTGAAAGCCTTGGCTTCACCTAATCTGCAGAGCTCTTTTAGAACGAATCTAAAGCGATTCGGGATAAGTTGACCAATAGTCGGTGAAGAATAAATAAGTTATTCCGTAATTTAGGGCAGGTCTCGGCCAGCGGTTCTGATGAGCGGAGAGCTTGATTGCGGAGTTTAAAAAGGCTTCAGACAGACAGAATGCTTAATTTCACAAGCGCTCGGGGACCGCAGAGCGGTCCCCCTCCCCCTTTATTGATCACAGAAATTCAAAAAAAAATGAAAAAACTCTGGATTTACAGCCGTTTGCATAAGAAAACAAATAATAAAATCGGCGGAAGAGGCTGTTCACGTCCAGACAGCTGGAAGCGCAATGTGCTTGAGGAGCGAGGCTGTACATGTCAAGTGAGGGTGGGATTTTACGCGGCCGCGGCAGGCACGGCATGAGTGGAAACAGAGAGCTCGACGAAAAAGGTTAGCGCTGATGGCGGAGTTTAAAAAGGCTTCAGACGGACGGGCTTAATTTTATAAGAGGGTGAAAAAATAAACGAAGGTTTTGAAATAGACTGCACACCCCGGCTGGGGGGCGTCTACACCCGACTAGTGCGAGGCTTTCTCGTTCCATTCCAACCCTCGTGACTGGGAAAATACTGTATTCGCCCCAAACCCATGTCAATGCTTTCCGTGATTCAAGGGCTCAGCCATGAGTTACCCGCTCGCAGGGTGATCCCAGCATTCCCAGATGACTATGATGAATAAATGAATGCTCCGCCTTCTAAAGAGGGTAAAGGTGAAATTTCTGTTAAGAGTCCTACAGTGCATTGGAACCACCGACTCTCCCGTACTTGTGCTGGCTATCGCATGAGGACCTCCCGTACATAATCGGCAAGAGGGTACAAGGACCTACTGTAGGGCAGGGTCAAAAAAGAAATGAGAGGGGGAAAAAGCAACGGGATCGTTGCAGTATGTCCTCGGGGGGATTTGAACCCGGCCACATGGTTTCATATATGGGAGGACTTCACGAGGACTTGTATGTTTCCGATCACGAGCGGTACCCTAGTGCACCTCGATCTGAATTTAAGATCTGAATTTAGAGTACATACGCAGCTGAGGTGACCGTGTAGATAGTTGTAGTACCTCATGCTAGTCTCCTCGCAAAAATTGCAACAGGTGCGGTGAGGTCAAGAACCACGTTCTACATGTGATTCAAAAATAAATAAAAAGTGGCAACTGTTGATCAACATTGATTCGGCGAAGACTTGTTCACCAGGAAAGCATGTGGGCAACCTAGACTCCGCTGAATCTTGTGAAGAACATGGCTGATCAGAATACAAACAGGTTGAATTGAAATGATGTAAGCATACAGAACAGATATATCGAGATCGGTTCAACTACGTGGGTAAAAGTATTCATATAGCGAGAGTGCAGCGGCAGTAAGAATGAAAATGAACTGCACAGCTATGACAATACTCAAGCTCCGGGATGCAGCGAGCAGTTCCCTTTCTTCCAGAGCGCACTGGGAAACACTCGGTGCTGCGAATTTGGTCAGAAGAGATGCGAAAATAGACTTATTATTCGGTGTACATACACGATTGGTCAGAGACTAGAGAGGGACTTTCATTAGCTGGGGGGATGAAATCATGCTCAGAAGAGTGATCTTCCAGTGCATTGCAGAATACGGAATCAATATCTTCCTCCTGAATTGGCAAAGCATCTCCGAGGTCGGCGCTGACTGAATCTGCAACTCGAGTCATGAGCAAAGGAAGTCATCGTTTGACAATCGGAGGCACACCATATTGCTCATCTCCAGATTCAGAACCGTCCTCCGTGTAAGAGTCTCCATCTGAGTCCGAGGAGCCATCACTGTCATCACTCTGTTGGACTGCCAAACCATGAGATATATTAGCATTTCTAAAGCTCAACATGCGTACGATGTGCAAGGAGTGCGCCCGGATCGCAATACAACCCGCAAAGCGGAACTCCCAGCTCTAGCGCGACTTCCTGGCTGTAAGGATCAAGGCCTTTGGCCTTCTGGAACTGGTGGATCCCGTCGTAGACGCTAGTGTCCCATGATTTTGTGACGACCCACATTTGCAACTGGATGGCCGGAAACCCCAGGTCTTCTGCCACCTCCCGGCTGAGTCGGTTAACTCCCGATGGGTCGAGGGACCAGTAAGCTGGTTGGGCAGGAACTTGAAAGCATGTCGGATCTTCTGCTTGGAGCTCGGCCAAGGGGCACAGAAATAGGTAGCCGAAAAATGAATTATCTGTTGCTCCAGAAAGCCAAAGGCTATAGTCGATGCGATTGACCAAAGCTGAGGGACATAAGCACTACAATTGCTACCCCGTGAAACAGGAAATATACCAAAATCCTCGAAGCCCCTGGTTATTTCGAGGCGATTGAAAAATGATTGGCCTGTGCCATCCAGGCCGAATCTTCGGTGTTGTCTATTCGACGGTAATATTCATTAACAACATGAGCAGAACGTATCCTGCCATTTGTGGTGTCAACTACACTGAGAGGACAAGGGAAGGTAGTGCACCTGATCCAGCCATTTTCCATAATCGTGGTCCCCTGTTGGGCAGAGTTTATTCTGCCGTTCATGCCACTCGTCGGAATGAGAGAACCGGCATGAGAATGGAACCTACGGATGCATGTGGCCCTCGACAATCGGGTCGATCGTCGACCAACCCCCATCATATATCCCACAATCAGATGATGCAACCCCCAGAGAGCTCTTATATTCCGGCCCCGATGAATAATGGATGGACCCCAGTTTCACTGACACATTTGTGGTAACCGACCAGGGGTGCTGCCTATCCAGATACCAGTCACAAATCTTGTGATACTCTCGCAGCGATATTGAAGTGATTGTCTCCAACTCAGAAGGTGGTATAAAAAGGGATGTGCCAGATGGCAGGGGTTCGCCGTCCACATCGCCAAGCTCAACGGGCTGGGTTTCAGGGGGTGTAAGATCAATGCAGAGGTGACCGGTTGAACTGCGTATCCACACTGTGTACTCAGCCCATTTCTAGGCAAAAAATGAGGCAGAACAAAGGCAGAAACACATCTGAGAGTGTTTATTTACCAGTTTTCTCCCCGACAGCGAGGCAATATATTGGTTAACATCCTGTGGAAACTGAGCTCCGACCTCTGTGTCAGTATAAATGCTTTTACATCGAAGTCTCGGTTCTGTGATCAACCAAATTCAATCGTTTCTTGTCGAAAGTAGAATTCAGGACGCACTATGCAATTCCACAAGAATATGGTTGAGAAATGAGAGTCGCGATACTTCTCCATCACTTCTGTGCGAGGAATTAAATCTATTCATCATCGAAAATTGTTAAATTCTTTGTGGTCACGATGGGGAAATCCTGACCATCATGAAAAGCCACAGCATGCAGGTTTGCCGTGTTCACTATCCCATAAATTTGGGCAAGATATGCGTGTCTAGATGAAATCCATCATCAGTTCATTGGACTAGCGGGATGAACACTCACCGAAGGTCTGAATATCGTGAGATGTACTTCCGCCATTTCTGTGAAGGACAATGAGAACAGGATTGGCTCAAGAACACAGAAAACACACGTCTTCAGCACCATCTCCCTGGTACAATGCCACCGTCATGTTTGAGTTGCAACCGTGAACGCGAGCAGCATACATCCTGCGGACAGGATTGCCTCCATTTTTCCGCCGCACCACATTGGCTCCGCTGTGAAGCCTTATTTCCTGGACCAAATTTAGGTCTCCGAGGGGAATTAGACGAAAGTCTGTCCAGCAATGGTAAGTTAGCAATAACGAGTCATCCTTGCTTACCTGGAGGAGCACTGGGAGCCACTTGCTGAATATTGGTGACACTCTTGAACTTCCCACCCGCAACGACAAAGTGCTTTGCCTTGGGGAAAAAGGCGCCCGTGAATCTGCATTGTGTTCCATTAGATATGGCCAGTACGCAACGCTGGGAGCATCTACGGCATGGAAGAGGAGCCATCCTCTTCACGACTCGATTCCGTGTCGAATTCAGGCTCAAACTGAGAGGCGTCATCCATGTGTGGTGGTGGGAGGAAGGAGAGTTGCGAGGCGCTCAAGGAGTACACGATGGCTGTGCGCTCAATTAATCACGAAAGCTGTTATGACGTAAAAAGCTGTACTGAGCGTCTACTGGTCTTCAGATATAGAACATATTGGTGTAAGCTGTATGGATCACATTAGATGCATGGAAATCGAGCCTGATGCTGGGGAAAAAATAAAAGATGCCCGACCAATTATGTCCAGTCCAGCGATACCTCCAAGGAACAAAAATAAACATATCAACCTCTGAAGTTCTGTGCGAGCTACTCTGCCTTTCATGGCTGTTCTCGCCGATTCAATCTTTCTTCTATCAAATTTCCTTAGTACGCCTCGGCCTGACTTTCCCCTCGGATATATTGGTCTGTATTTCAGGTTCACTCGCTTTGGATATTTGCCCTGCTTGCCACGATTATGTGGCCCTTCACACCTTTCACTTTCACATGCACTCCTAGGCCGCCGACTCTGGTTGAAAATTAGCAAACGAAACAAGGAACAAAACAAGCAACGAATCTACGCATTGGATGTCTGGGATCGATACAAAGGCACTTACCACAGAGATTGATGCCCAGGTTCAGCGACCCGAGCTTTGGAGCGAGAGATGCAGTGAGAGATGATACATCAGCAAATCCTGATTGTTGCTATAGCAAAGGTATCCCTTAGATAGCGTTACGTAGCACTACGTAACACGATCTAAGGGGTATACCTTTGCTACAGCAAAAATCAGGATTTGCTGATGTACAGACGAAGCAGATGTCATATCCAGCAAAGGCGGCAAGATTTCGAAGGACAAGAGGCGCCCGAGAAAAAAAGATAAAGTCAAGACACGAAACCGCGGCAGGTGCACGCGGTGGTATTCTTGCCGCTCAAAATCGAAAAAATACATTGACTGCTCATCGGTTCATGAAATAGGGGAGCGCCGGAACGGGCGTAGCGATAAAAGGGGAAAATAAAAAAGAAAAAGAAAAGGAACTACAAACAAGACCATGTCCTCAGGTGGATTCTATTCTACAACTGCATTTAGATCATCACGCAAAGCAATGAGGTGGAGCGAGTTCTGCACTCCAAGAGGACTTGATAAGTCACTGCGTTCAGACCCCCCCGTAGGCACAGGTCTGCCAGATCCTGATAGGCAGATGTGTAGGCAGACCAGTGTGCCAACCCTTGCCCATCCATCTGCCCATCCCTGCTGAGGTTGGTCTAGGTATTCCCACTGGATTAGGCACACATAGACTCATGTGGGCCGATGAGCCTAGCTAAGCCTAGTTAGCCAAATTCAAAATCTGACATGGTTTGTACCTGTCCAGCCATTCCAACCAACACCAACCTAGACCCAGGTTGGCCAAGGTTGACCAAGGTTGGCCAAGATAGACACACCACTGTCAGCGAAGATCTACCAAGGTGGGCAGGCTTTGCCTTGGTAGGGATGCTAGACCAACGTCGGCCGACACCTATTAGGGTAGACCAATGTCGGCTTGGGTGGGGAGTCCGTAGGCAGGGATCGGTGAAGGTGGGCACATCTGTGCCTATGGGGGGGTCTGAATGCAGTGAGTATGAGAGTTCGCGCCAATATGCAGGCTTAAATTCTTGGGTAGCTAGATGAGCCCTTCCCGGCCCGCATTCGTGAGTTCAAGAGATCAAGAGTTGTGCGATATGGAGAACAATAAATTGCGTGTACGCGGGCGGAAGGTTGGATGGATGACATTGGACTATGTGTGCGCGTTGGGTTGTAGTACATGTATATAGTACGGAGAAATCGTAGGTCCATCTTGAGAATAGCTTGCCGAGACAGAGCGGAAGACATACAGATATGGCAATATGGCAACAAATGTACGGTGCGGGGTCCTGGTGAGATCGGAGATCCGAGGGCAGACGCGTCGAGGACCAACAGCAAGAGCCCAGCATTGAACAGAGATCTCCGAGACTCTTTGAACGAGTCACAGAGGAGAGTAAGCCCGGAGAAGTTTACGAGTCAGTATCCAGTGAGGAAATGAGGACATGGCACAGAAAGGACAGAAGAGCACAGACTATGGCGCGAGGAATGGCATAAGCCGGAAGTGCTTGTCAGTTACGAAGACCAACGCGGCAGAGAGTGAGACTCCGGAAGGGGGAAAAACAGACGATTGACATGTCACTCTCGTGCACGTAGGCTGGGATCGACGCAGATATGGAGGAGGGATAACGGTCCGAGGGAGACGTCCTCCTTCCCTCGGATACGTCGGTGCTGCACTGCGCACTCCGGCGCCGCCAACGCGCTGAACAATCTCCCAACGGCAGCAGCGGCATCGGCCCCAGGTCGCACTCGCAGACGTGCCAGGTTCCAATGAGCTGGGCGGCGCCATCATACTCCCACTTGCTCCCGAAGTTGAGCCCGATGCCGATGCAGATGCAGATGAAGCGGACGCCAACGAGGAATGTGTAAATGATGCGAAGAAGAGACTGGTTGGGGTGGCCGCAGCGGTGCAGGACGGTTCCGCGAGGGCTCCGGCAGAGCCGACCTTGAGAGAATCGGCGGTGAGGCGAGACAGGAAGGGGATGGTGTAGTTATGGGGAGCTTGGGAGGGAGCGATTATCGGGTGGGGGTGGAGGGTAGATGCGAGGAAGTGTGTGAGGAGGGAATTGAGGAGGGGAGGACGGGAAGATGAGGCAAACACGCACTTGGACGGGACAGAAGCAGTCCAACGCAGTGAGGCAGTTGTTTACTGCACCCCAAAATAACGATACATTTCCCACCAGTCAATTGTATGCTCGTTCTTTAAGGAAGGTCACACTGCATGACGACACATGCTGCTCAGACTCAGGAGGTCGACGGAGTAGCTGGAACTGCCATACGATTGCGGCTGCTCGCAGTGCTGCCGGCGAGGATGCTCGACGACTTTGGTGCTTTTGGTGCTGCTGTGGGCCGAGCTCGAAGTGATTTAGCTTTCTTCTACATCAATCCAGGGACGAGAAACACACGAAGAAAAAAGAGAAAAGGCAACGCGAGGGTTGGCGTTAAGAGCAAGTGCCGGAACACCTCCACTGATGTGCGCGGCCGAGATCGCCGGCGATCAAATGACTCTCCGAGTGTTAGTCTGAGCCAGATAATCCGTTTTCTGGTGTGTCCAATGTACATTCCGGGCAACCACTCATCCTGCTCCGTGGAACCCTCGGTCCGACTTTGCCCGGGAACCGCGTCTGTTTGTGACTCGCTGTTCCAATAAGCATGTCCGTGCCGTGTGGACTCCGCCCCGATGATGCCGTGTGCATTTGCCTCAGTGGACCACTTTCTGAACCCCGTAAAACATCGCACTGGTGCCGGGTTTGTTTCCCTCTTTTGAATTGGCGCTACCTCGTATTTGTCTCATTTCATTCCTACATTTCTTCTGGTCTAGATTGCTGGTCACTCAGCCATCCTGAATGCATCTCTACATCGATCATCCGCCTGATTCCTATCGATTTGCCCGGACACAATTGATTTTGGTCCAGCGATCCTATTTACGCAGGCCAAGTACTTGCGTCCAGTAGAGGTATGCCCAAGAAAAGAACACATAAATAAAAGGCAATCGTTACTCTATTCCGTGCTGCGGTGTTCTCGAACCACCGTCTCCCGAAGCATGCCCGCACCTTCTCGGGAAATTTCAGGAGGGCGCTGCTTTACTACACCAAGACTTGATGGGTTGTCACCGACCCCGGAGCCATCCTGGATCTGCCACAATCTTTGCTTTCTGTCTGCTCGGGGTTTTTTTTTGGCTCCTCAAGACCTGCCTCCTCCTGCTACATTTTCGGATCTGCCTGGATTAGTTTTTACTCGAACTCGGGAGCATCTGCATGAGCTCTTTGCCGACTCCTAATGCCCCTAGAGCACCATAGGATCCTACTACTTCTGTTGATTTACCGAGCAGCACTGTTACCGAAAGCGCACAGTTCAGAATCATTGCTACAGTGCGTGCAATCTGTCCTTCTGGGTTTCTCCAACGACACACTCTGCAATTATTCATATCCCATGGTGCCACTTTCCTCGCTCTCTCGTGTTGCTACACCGCCCATTAGCACCCGATTGAACGACTCGTCGACGCACGTTTACACATAACTTACATTGCTTAGGGTTACTGTACTACCATGGACTGCAGTGCAATAACAGAAAAAGCAGGTCTTGCATGCACGGCATCGTCGGGTGCATTCGAACCACCGAATGCCCCACAATCCAGGAAATTCTATTCGAGCAGCTGGTGGGACTGAGTTGCGTACTCCACGGGGACTGCTATGCATATTTATTTTACAACGACTGATAGCGTATCCTGGACCCAATTAACAAGCAGTCCTAAAAAGGGACAATCCTCACTCTATTACGTGCTGCGCTGTGCTCGAACCACAGTCTCCTGAAGCACGCACGCGCCTCGGGGAACGCCAGCACGTTGCTTTACTCCACCAGAACTTGCCGAACTGCCGCTGACTTCAGATCCATCCCGCATCTTCGTAGTTTTCTTTTGGCTCCTCAAGACCTGCTTCGCCTGATCGGTCTACATTCTTGGAATTGCCTGGATCAGCATTTAATTTGTCGGCCAGCATCTGCCTGAGCTTTTCCCCTACTCTTTCGGCGGCGACTGTTAACGCTGATGCTACTACCTCTGTTGATGTGTACTGAGCAACACTGTTACCGTAGGCGCACATTGCATTGCCGCAGCACGTGCACAATCTGTCCCTCCACGTACTCCCCCATTGACACACCCTGCAACTTGTCCATTCCGTTTCAATTGCATCCCGCTCCCCTGATGCTTCACCACCCGTCTACACCCTATTGAACGACTCGTCGACGCACGCTTGCACATACCTTGTCGTTTAGGGTTACTGTACTACCATGGACTGCAATGCAATCACATTCGCGTTCTGTTCCGATCCTGCCTCGGGATACCTGCCGATAATGCGGTTTCGCTCACGCGTGTTTGTGCTCCACCCTCTCCCTCTCATCTCCTTCGCAATCTCGCACTTTTTCCAAACACTACAGGCGCCGCCGACTGGACAAATAGACGCGCAACGCAACGAGAAAGAAACAGCAGGTCTTGCATGTACAGCGTCCTGGGTGCCGAATATCCCACAATCCAGGAAATGATACTCATGAAGCTGGTGGACGAGGCGACCAATGAGATCACAACTGTCCCGGGACTGAGTTTCGTACTCTACGAGGACTTCGGTACCTACTCTCTAGCGTATAGCTGCGCAGCCGGCCATCGACTTGGCCATGGCGATCAAGCAGTGTCGAACTTCGTGGCCATATTTATTTAACTTCGTCCCGCGCATCTAGCGAACGGCGGAGAGCCTGGAAAGAGATCGGAAGCTACGATTCACAGTACAGTCGGATTTCTCATAATGCATTAGGTCATAATGCATAATGCTCATATTGCATAGGATTTGGGTATCCACCGACTCGGTAGGCTGGGGTTTTATGCATTTTTGTCATAATGCATATTGCACAAGGTTCTGGATGATTTATTTAAGATTATGCATTCTCAGGAGCAGTGTTCCCCTCTTTTTCATCAAAGATCATGAGTTTTTGAGCTAAAATCATGTCTCAATGGGAGTTCCTAGACCAGCTTTAGGGTGGGAGGGCAGGATGGCCCCGCTAGCTACTTATTACATTGCCAATCTCATTTTATTTCCATCCAAAGCACATGTTATGCCAACTCAAACGACGGAAATGTGACAGAAGTCACGGAAGTCGCACCGTGGGAATAATCTCACAATGCATATTGCTCATAATGCATAGGACTTGGGGGTCCACCGACCTTATGCATTATGAGGAATCCCACTGTAGCTCCAGACAACCGTTTGATCAGTTTTTTTTAAAAAAAAGAAAAATCGAAAGAGTCAAGGCAACTGCGAACGCCCTCGGGCGGAGTCGAACCGCGGAATGCATCTACACTTGGACATATTAGTGGTAGCTGCCGTGCTCCATGAGGACTTGTTCATCGGGGTACCAACCCTCGTGACCAGGAGAGCTATCGATGAATATTCGCCCCAAGCCCATGTCAATCCCTTCTGCGGAGCTGGAATTCACGGACTCAGATATTACTGGAATGCGAGTTACCCACTTGCAAGGGGATGCCAGCCATCCCAGAGGATTATGCTGAATTCAAGGAATAAATTCTCCACGATCTAAATAGGGTGACGTTTCACTGTTGAGAGTCTTCCACTGCATTCGAAACACCGACCTCTCTTCGAGGACCTCCTGTACATAATCGATGAGAGGTACAAACAAGCACCTAGTGTAGAGAAGGAAAAAATGCAGCGGGGGTCGTGGCAGCATGTCCTGGGGTTTTGAATCCAGTCACACCGACATCCTGAATGCGGCCGATTTAATACATCCGAGTGGGTTTCTTACGAGCACTAGGACTTGGATGTTCCCAGTCACAGGTGTTACCTAGGGGCACCTCGATTTGAATTTAGGATCTGAATTTAGGAGGACATACACAACTGAGGTGACCATGTGGATGGTTCTGGGACTTCACGCTAGTCTAATCGCAGAATCGCAGCAGGTTAATTCATTGATGACTTATCCCCTAGAAAACCTGCATCTGCACGCGGAGTATATGTGGCAACCTAGACACGGGACGTGAGACAAACAGGTTGAATTGAAATGAGTCATGTACACAGCTAGGAGATTGGTTCAACTACGTGGGTAAAGGCACTCATACAGTGAGAGTGCAGCCGCAGCAACAATGAGAACAAACTGGACAGCTATGACGATCCTGAAACTCCGCGACGCGGGGAGCAGTTCCGCTTCTTCAAGAGCCCAGCACTGGCGGCCACTCGCATCTCGAATTATAATCAGAGGGGGTGAAGGATGAACTCGTTGATCGCTATACACACCAGATTGCTCGGGAATGAGAGAGGGACATCCATTAGCTGTGGGGATGAAATAATGCTCGGAAGTGTGATCTTCCGGTGCATCGCGGAATACGGGATCAAGATCCTGCTCCGGAATTGGGGGATCGTCCCCAAGCTTGGAGCTGGCCGAATCTACAAGTGATGAGTGCGATAGAATTCATAGTTTGACAATCCGAGGCACACCAAATTGCTCATTTCCAGATTCAGAACCGTCGTCTGTGTACGAGACTCCATCCGAGTCCGAGTAACAGTCGGGTGGATCATTTTCTTGCACTGCGGAAGCGTCACAGAAGAATCGAGACAATGATTCTAGGCTCACTGTGGGCAAGTAGAACCTCCCGATCACAGGACAACTGGAAAAGCGAATACCCCAGCTCCAGCGCAACTTCCTGGCTGTAAGGATCAAAGCCTTTCGCCTTGTGGAACTGACGGATCCCGTTGTAAACACTTGCATCCCATTTTCGTCCCCAGAGACGCATTTCTAATTTGATGGCCGGAAAACCCAAGTCTTCTGCTGCCTCATCACTCAGCTGGCCAACTCCCGATGGGTCGAGCGACCAATATGCTATGCAGCCAGGAATTCGGAAGCATGTCGGGTCTTCTGCTTGGAGCTCGGCCACAGGGCACAAAAAGAGGTAGCCATGAGGTAAATTGTCTGTCGGTCCAGAAAGCTCAAGGTAGTAGTTGATGATGTCTACTCTAGCTGAGGGAGATGAACACTACAATTGCTGCTGCGAGAAACAGGAAATATACCAAAATTCTCAATGCCCGCGGTTATTTCAAGACGATTAAAAATATCATTGGCCTGTGCCAGCCAACTCGAATCTTCGGGGTTGTATATTCGACGGCGATATTCATTCATGACAGCGGCAGAACGTATCCTGTCATTTGTGGTGTCAACCACACTGAGAGGACAAGGAAATGAACTGCACCTGATCCAACCATTTGCCATAAGTGTGGTCCCCTCTTGGTCAGAGTTTATTCTACCGTTCAAGCCACTTGTCAGAATAAGAGAACACACATAAGGATTGGACCTACAGATGTAGGCAATCCTCCACAATCGGAACCATCGTAGCCCAACCCGGATCATAAATCCCACAATTAAACGATGCAACTTCCAAAGAGCTTTCATATTCTGGCCCCAATGCATAACGGATGGACCCCAGTTTCACTGAGACAGTTGTAGAAACCGAGCAGGAGTGAAATCTACACAGATGCCATTCACAAATTTTGTGATAATCCCGCAGCGACATTGCCATTATCACTTCCGACTCAGAAGGTGGGGTAAAGAGGGAGGTGCCAGATGGCAGGGGTCCAACGTCCACAGCGCCAAGAACAGCGTCATTGGTTTCAGGGGGTGTAAGGTCAATGCAGAGGTGCCCGGTTGAAGAACGTATCCACGGTGTGTACTGAGTCCAGTGCTAGGCAAAGTGTGAGATTCATGGAAATCTGGAGGAGCTGAGCTACCAAAGATTGTCCCGAAAGAGAGGACATATATTGGTTGACGTCCTGTGGAAATTGAGCTTAGAAATATGTGTTCACATAAAGGCTTTTACTGTGAATTCGTGGTGCTGTGAACAACTGATTTCAATCGTTCATCGATGGAAGTAGAATCCTGTACGTACCATGGAAGCCCACAAGAATATGGTCGTGAAATGGGAGTCGCGGTGCTTCTCCAGCACTTCTGTGTGAGGAATTAACTCTATCCAGCATCGAAATTGTTAAATCTTTTGTGGTAGCGGTGTAGAAATCCTGACCGTCATGGAACACTGCTGCATGCAGATTCCTCGCGTTCACTACCCCATAAAGTTGGGACAGATATGCATGTCTACGATGAAATCCATCATCATTTCACTGGAATAGCGTGATGAACACTCTCACCGAAGGTCTGAATATCGTAAGATGTACTTCTCCCATCTCTGTGAAGGGAAATAAAGACAAGATTAACCCCCCAAGGAAGCAGAAACACACATCTTCGGTACCGTTACCCTGGTACAATGCCACCGTCATGTTTGACTTGCACCCGTGAACGAGAGCAGTGTACATCTTTCGGACAGAATTTCCTCCATTTTTCTGATGCACAACACCGCCTCCGCGGTCAACGCCTATTTCCTGAAGCAAATTTATGTGCCCGAGGGGAATTACCGGAAAGTCTGCCACGAGGCTAAGTATCTCCGTGGAGAGAATGTATTCCAGCTTACCTGGAGGAGCACTGGGAGCAGCCTGATGCACATGAGTGATGCTCTTGAACTTCCCACCCGCAATGACAAAGTGCTTTGCCTTGGGGAAGAAGGCTCCCGCATATCTGCATTGTCCACTTTCAGATATCGCCCGTGAGTGACGCTGGGAGTACCTACTGCACAGATGAGGAACCATCCTCGTCAAGGCTCGATTCTGCGTTGAATTCCGGCTCAAACTGAGAATCGTCGTCCATGGGTGGTGGTGGGAAGAAAGAGAGATGGGAGGCGCTGAAGGAGCATATGATGGCTGTATTGTCCATACATCATTCTGATTTAGAAAGCTGTAACGAGCTTCTACTTCGAACTTTGAACACTGCTTTAAGCTGTATGGATCGCATTAGATGCACAGACATTGATAGTGATGCTGGGAAAAATAACAGACGGCCGACGAATTATGTTTAGTCCGGTGATACCTCTCACGGAACAAAAATAAACAGATCAACCTCCCATGCGAGCAGACAGTATCGAGCGATTCCGCTATCGTCATCATATTGGATTTCAACAGCAGGGTGGGTAGCCATCCCGTGGCAATCGGGGCGAGAAGCAGACGTTGTGGCTGTTTCTTGGGACCGGGCAAAAAAATTATAAGCTAGGCGCATCGAAAAACTGCGAATCCGCGCTTTTTCTGGCCTCCCACCATCCCTCCCAAAACTCCAGAAGCAATTGAACACGGTAAAACTACCCAAAATCAGGCGGGCACGTTTCCCGGTTACAGACCAAAGAAATGAAAATCGGTGGATGTCTTCGAGATGTCCAATGTCCACTTGTGGAGGTCTGTCTTGCACTCAATTTTGACGTGCAAGAGCGAGCCATGGGGGGGGGGGGGGGGTGAACATCTAAGATCCACGAAGACGTACATGCCTTCCTCACGAGATAAATAGACATGCGCATAAAGTGAGTTCGATACTAGGGCGAAATTCATAGATAGACAACGCTCCCTCTGGCTCTGAGAGAAACGGAATGAAATCTGTTGGCCAGGATTTCAACGTCCCCGATGGGGTGACTAACCGTACTCAACGAGAAGACGCCAACGTGTGGGTCCAAATTTGAATCATCAGTTATGATTAAAATCGCGGGCCGGTCAGTGCAACATCAACCACAAAAATTAATGCCCACCACGTTCAGAAGTCCGAGCATCGAAGCGAGCGATGCGGGAAAAAGACGATGCAGACTAAAGAGACGTTACATACACCATAACTGGCAGGATGTCGAAGGACAATTGGCACCCAAGAAAAGACAAAGTCAAGATACGAAACCGCTGGCGCCAAGCGCACGCGCTGGGTCATCTGATGTTCTCGCCGCTCAAAATCGAAATAATACAATGAATACTCATCTTGTTCATGAAACACCGGAGCGCCACAACGGCCGCAGCGATGAAAAGAGAAAAATACAAAATCAAAAGAAAAGTTACACGAACCACCCACAGCGGTGTCAGGATCATCACACAAAGCAATGAAGTGGAGCGGGATCGGCACTCCAGAAGGAGATGATGCGTACCAGAAGAGCGCACAAGATGTACATGAAGACCATCCCGGCCCGCATTCAAGAGGTCGAGAGTTGTGCGATGCGGAATTCCGAACCCGTGTAAGCGCACGGATAGATCGATAACATTGCCTATGTGCGCGCGTGCGGATATTGGAGTGGAGTATCGAAAGTTTAGCTCCATCTGGAGAATAGCCTACGACGGCAGAGCGGAAGACATACAGATACAGATACGTCGACAGCCCGATGGTGTTGAGCACCAGCGAGATCGGAGAGCAGACAGAAACCTGCGAATGGTAAGCGCCAACGCTGAAAAGAGACTCGTTGAACCAGAAGCAGAGGGAATCAAGCCCAGCAGAGTTTGGGACGAAAGCTCCGGTAAGGATATGAGGACGGCGCCACGAAAGGAACCACAGAGAAAAGAAGACGCGAAAGAAATTGCCTAAGCAGCAGGTGCTTGTCAGCTACAAAGACTAACGCTCCAGAGAGCAAGACTGCGGAAGGAGGAAGGACGAAGAAGAACGGAGGATCGACATAGTGCTCTTGTGCACGTAGATACGGTGGTGATAACGGTCTGACGCTATGCGCTATCGCTGCGTCCGACGTCCTCCTTCCCTCGGTACGTAGGCACTGCACCACGTACTACAGCACCTCCAGCGGCGTTGGGTGTCGTATTCGCGG